>JAADKT020003352.1:0-20061 GCA_011763395.2 Chrysaora chesapeakei
ATTCATTTGATGCTTATGGATCGATCGGACAAGATATGGCACAGTCGTTGATGAAGGTATCTATCTATGTATCTATCTATCAATCCATTCCATCAATCCTTCTATCTATCCATCCATCCACCCTACCATCCATCCATTCATCTATCTTCCTCCCTATCTGTCTATCTTTGTAGCTATGTATACGTTATTGTACAGGACCAATTAATTGATATTACGTACTAGGTAGTTACAATTGTTAATAAAATGAAGACAAAGTGAACAAGGAGTTTAGTTCCTCAACTTTCTTTAGTTTACGTGAAGACAGCCGTTGAGAGAATTAAGCCTAACGATATGATAGGACTAATCTACTGTTGCACTTCTAAGCACATTTAGAGTAACAGTACAAAATTTATGTAGGTAGCAGCAGACAAAGCCGATAACGTCATGAAAGATGCGCCCTGTAAACAGAACGCTAAACTACAGGAAAACGAACTAGCTGATCCACGATTCTCACAGACCAACCCAGGAGGACTTCTTGATGCCTCGCAGCTCCAGCAGGATATGTCAAGGCCAAGCGATAATGGTATCATTCAAATTGCACCAGAAGAACCGCAGAAGAGATCTGACTTCAATGCTGATCATGTTTCAAGGCATAAAAGAGCAGCTATTCTGATGAAAAAGAAGCTGCTACAAGATTCAATGGCTAATAAGGGTAATAGAAATGTTTCTTCCCTTTTTTCAAATCTGCATCATTGCCATCTACGAAACACAGTTATTCCCGGTCAGGGTAACCATTTGCTTTGACAAAAATTACGTCCTTGAGATGAATGGTTGATTATATTAGCAATGATATTTCAAATGAAAATGTGTTTTTCTGAGTCACAGATTATTGGGGATACAGATTCTTCCACGATAAGTTATCATCCTCCGTCATCAAGGGTATTCAATGAGTGAGCATACATTTCTAAAATTCAAGAACGAAGCAATATTTGGTCCGCTTAACATAGCGCTGTATAAGCAAGAAATAAGACATATATCTCTGTTGCGAATATCAGATATATCATGACTTTGACCGATCAAGGGCAAACTAGATCACGCATGAAAAAATCGACCAATGATCAAAGATTAATGCATCCCTGCTGGCATTTTCAAGGTATTTTCTTCATACGAAGGGCTTTCTAGATTAGTACAAAGATTTCATTTGAAAGCATATCGCGATTTGTCTGCTAGTTGACGCTGATGACAGACAGACAATTTTATTTCTCCTTACAATGATTTGGTATAAAGAGGTAGAGGTATTTAGTACTTGCGCACTTCCTACCATAATATTCAAATCTTGGCAGCTGGAGCGATGGATGCACGGAGGTAAGCAATAGACATAGGCTGGGTTTGCAAATCTAGGTCTTGTTGGACCAGCTTGATCGCTCTGACGACCCTGCTACAGGTCAAGCAATCGCTGATGATTATGATATTAATTATACAGAGATAAAGTCAACAAAATATATTTGTATTTCTGAAGAGTTTTACTACAATTCCTTTCTCTTGTTGCAGCTTCGAAAAAGTTAAACACAGCCAATGCCTTGTCGAGCTCCGGCGCACCATCAAGCAGATCGCTGCCGGCACATTATCTTGGTGGACTACCCGATTCTCGTGGCACCGAAAGCGATGATGGAATTACAGAAGACAATGAAGAAGAAAGTCTTGATGAGAGGCTTGCACACGATTCAACACCTCTTCTGATGAAAATTGCACAGCATGATGGTGAGAACTTGCATAAGTTTTGGAATAATGAACATTCAGCTGGTAGTGGCTTTTACACAGGTTTGTGTATACAAGAACATATTAAGCTAATACATAAGCAATTTATACCTTTCCTGAAACCGCATGCTAAAAATATTGCTCGGGGGGTATCTAAGCCTAGTTTTGGACGGGGGCGTGCCACTTCAGTCGAAAATTTGGACCCATAATTCCGCCCACGTCTGAAAAATTGTGACCCATAATTCCGCAAACCTGATGCATGTTATGCAAAATATTCCGCGAGGCAAAGAACATTTTCAGATAACAAAATCATCTGATGAAAAGCAAGTAATGTTTAAAGGGCCACGTTGCTGGTGGTCCAAAGAGTTATCAGTTCGGACTGCGCAGTTTGTAAATGCTAAGCTTGATTCTTCAAAATGTCTTAAACTCCTCAAATGGTACCCATAATTCCGCACATATTTCTAAAAACGATATCGATAATTCCGCACTTTTCAGAAAAAAGGTACCCCTAAATAATGGCACGTCCCTGTACCCCCAAAACTGTTTAGTTACCCCCCTCGAGAAACTTTGATTGGGCGAGTCTCAAGACAGTGATTTGCAAAGGGTTCGATTGACCCAAGTTAATGTCTTAAAATCAAAAGGCCTTATTATAGGGTGCCTTTTAACTATCCCATCGGCTTGTGTAACAGTTAAAACATGTTATGGGCAAAGACTGCTACGTTGTCAATCAAATGAATAAAAATTTCAACTCCCAGTTGTATCACAAAAGAAGTGTTGAGTCTAGGGCAAAGGAGAAATTTTTTAAGAAAGGAAGTTAGCTATGAGAATTTGAGCATGGATACGCACTTCTAGGGCGGTATCTTTTGCGTACTGTGGTGGTATTTTTTACGAACTTTGGTGGATCTGAACTACTGTGGTGGGTTATTATGCTTGATGTGGTGGTTTATTTTGCATAATGTGGTTGTATTTTGCATATTGTGGTGGCCGTGCTCTCTTAAACTCAGAAAGACATACATACACAAAAAGTGAATGAGAAACTTGCATTTTACAGGACATGGTGAAGGCCCAAACCACGCATACCTCGGAGACTACTTTGGACATGGCCCTGAAGAGATGGAGCGTGACGAGGGTGTAAAATCCCTCGAGAGTTCCCCTTCATCAGAGGATCATCATACAGCAAGCTTGATAGATTCGATATGGGAGCATGATTTAGGTGAAGATCATCTTGGTGAGCATCATATTGAAAGACATCACTCTGCACCGAAAATCAAAAGCTATTTTGGAAGCCATCATGCAGGTGGAATACTATTACCAGCAGAAACAATGGATGGAATCGATACTCATTGGACAGGGCATCTTCCTCATATGCATGCAAGTGAATATGGTATGTAACCAGAGTTATAGCCAACTGCAAGGGGCAATCCGCTTATTGGCATCTCGTATGTCCTCCATGTCCTCAATGTCCTCAATCTCTGTTGTTTTCGTAGAAATCCTGTAAGAATTCTATTGCTTTAGGAATCTCATACGCTTTTTCGAGTAGTGACGGCTAATGGTAATTTATTTTATTCGGTGTATCAAGTTTGTGCTAAATATTGCAGTAAATAGCCCACGGTTCAGTTCATCAATAAGTCAACATCTGCAGATATGGCAAACATTTAGAGAAAAGAATTTAAACACAAAGTAGAAAATATGTGAATAATTGTTCAACGAAATTCGGATACATTGGGGGCACACCCGGTAAAGAGATTTGGGCAAGGGTATAATTTAGGTATGGAAAAATGCCACCTATAAGGGTGGCTTTCTCGGCCCTGAAATTCTCTAAACATGGAAACGATTTTTACAAAACCCCGTTTAAGAGGGTGTGAAATAAAAGGAAACTCGAAAATTCCATATTTCATAGACAAAATAGCATTAAAATTGTATCTAAGATGGTCTTAGTAAAGTTTAAAGTAATAGTAAGGCCTACAAAGTCTTATTACTGTCATAATCAACTGCTACTATTGCTTATTATTACTCGTAACATAGGGACTGCGCCAGCTGCGCCTCAGATCCCGGTCTACCCATATGTCTTGTACTCTTAGGTGCCAAATAAACGGGGGGGGTGGTAAATTTTTATAAACGGGGAAATTTTAACGGTGGCAAATTTAACAAACGGGGGTCCTAATAAGGCCCGGGGCTGGGGGAAAAAGCTCAAAATTAATAAACGGGGGACGTTTACTTTGCACCTAAGAGTACCCTCCCCAGGTTCAGCAACTAGTGTTCGTTAAACCAATGTTATCTTCATGTAATTTAAATGTAAATGAAACAATATTCTATATTTCACTAAAACTCTTAAAGGTACCATATTCGTTCTCTCGTTGATAAAAATTGACTTGCAACATTTTGAAGGCAAGTTGCAGATAAAATGATACCGGGCAAAACCATAGCTGATGTTTTAATAATGATCTTTAGTTAATAAAAGCTACTGTTCAAAATGACAGCCCTGGGAAACAATATAATTTGACTACTTATTCTTATCATAGAACATGAAGGCCATGCGCTTCAATTTTCACCTTCAAGAATAAAAGCAATCCAAGCAATTCAAGATGATCCTGGTATTGATGTTGAACTCAGCCCACATGAAGGCATCGGAACGCCAATGCCAGGTCATGCTCATCACATGCACGCCTTTCATAACATGGATCACTCATATGGAGGTAGAAATTTATCTAATTACTTCCGGAAAATAAATATTGTTGCCCTTTCATTCCAGCAAAAATTTTGCTCAGTCTTATTTTGAATCTTTTTTTGCTCCATGTCCTTGTTGCAAAAGAAAGGTGACAAAGCTGGAATCGAAACATTGACAACATCGAAATTGGTCGTCATTCAGTGCCATTTTTATGGTTAAACGTCAAAAGTCAATAGAAATACGGAAAAGTAGCAACTGCTCTTGTAATCTTGAAAACGCTTTCCAGGCCTAAGGCCCTGGCCAAACGATCAAGCATTGCTGGACCAACATTTTTAATTTGCTGTACAACAAATGTTTGACCGCTTGGCCACCTCCAAAAACATTGCTTGCCAAGCAAAAGTAGCAAACTTGTGGCGTGATGTTTTTGAAAAATTTCAAAAACATTTTTTGCTTGACATATGCAAAAAATGTTGGACGAACAATGTTTTTGGACGTGGCCAAACGGTCAAACATTTTGCTTGACAAGCAAATCTCAAATATTGGACCAACAATGTTTGATCGCTTGACCAGGGCCTAATGGCCATATATCAACGTCACGTCACCGTAAATTAGACTCGCAGAAAACTTGCAGAGAACTTTGACATCCCTTGACGTTGGAGAACTGTTCCGTTATCAATTGCTTTGACTTTGACCCGTGCCTCTCATGCTCTTAATCTTGAATTGTTTTCGCAGTGTGCGCATATGGCAAAATGTTATCATTTATGACTTTTCGTACATTTTTAGGCATGAATTTGGCTCCAGTTGTGAGCGATCCAGTGCAAGTTGAAGACTCTCATGAAGAAGAGTACAAACAACACATTGACAATCTTCTCAGTCAATATCATGGTTTAGAAGAACATCTAAGGGGTACAGGAGGTACATTAGCTGGTCATTTGGATCATGCCAATTTCGGACATCATGGCCATCACCAACTGCATACAGGATACGACTGTGAGTTTATATTAAAGCCCATCGGGCCTAAAGTTGCTGTATATTTTCCTCAAACCCTCACTGGCTTCAAGTCAAATGTTTAATACCAAAGCTAGCAAATGTTTGTATACTGTTGATCGTGCCATTGCCTATATCATTAATACATTATCGTTAACTCGTTAAATGTTCATTTATCTATTTCTTTATTTTTCAGTATACGCTTACAAAAACCCATGGGAGGGCATGCGAATACCATATCATGTGCCAGGTAAGAAAAAGCTATATTAAGCTCGCATTGACGAAAATGTTTTAGGCCCCGTTTACACTATACCGGGTAGCTTTCGGAGCGTCTTGATTTTCGTATCGGAAGGGTCTGTGTTGACACAATGTCAGAGCTATCCGATACAAACGCTCAAAAAATTTGAGTGATTTTCACTCCGTTTTGCAGGTGACATGAAAATCACTCCGCTCCGGATTAACTATTGAAATTTTCTATTGTCTCGGCTATCTGGTATAGTGTAAATGGGTCTATCCGATACGAAAATCAAAACGCAACGATAGCCATCCGGTATAATGCAAACGGGGCCTTACAAGAACAACCAAACTTAAAGTAGGGCATAGCAGGAAAATCTTCGCGGCAGAAAGACTAAAATACTGAGATTTAGAAATTTAAGCAGATATATTTTTAGCAGAGACAAAAGAAAGCAGGACATCAAGAGAAATAAATGTCGTCAAGCGCCTTATCTAAACGCATCCATAAGGGTAGTAAACGCAGTTTAGGTTCCCTTGGTTTAAGAACCAGGGGCCCCCGGACAAAAGGAGCCGACTAATTTTTCGTATTGTGTGCATTTTGGCCATAGTATGCTAAAAGGCTTCCCAAGGCCATCTCATAAACAGTCATTAACTAGGGGACAGGCAAAGTGCATTTTTTCCAACCCTTTCCCATTACACAAAGACCCCTTCCCCCAAAGAGCTCACTTCGCTCACTTCGCTTCGCTATCCCTGCTACAGCCCTATTTTGCTGAATTCCAACGGGCCCCGAGCGTCTCCGTTAATCTATAAACTGGATACACAGTTAAAATAAAACACCTTAGGACCAGTTTATAAGATATTTCCTTCCAGGCTTTCATTAAGGTTGGAGGCAAGATACCATTTTTATAAGCTAACCATTGTAGCTATTTTCATCATGCATATAGAACCCAATCAAATGAGATCTCCATTATTGATAGGGTGGGTACGAAAGTCTCTCATATGGACAGGATAAGATGAGTAGGAAAGCTTGGCGGCGGGATGAAATTGTCCATTATACTTATGTGCAAGAAATTTTCGTATTGCCTGAAAAGACCAAGAATCTTTCAACCAATTAAAACACTGAACAAGCTAGTCCTGACAGGTTTAACTAGCAATTCAACCAATAATCAGCCATTAGTTGTTGGCAAGCAGATAATATTGATTATAGAATACACATAAGTTATCTTTTTTCTCTCTGCAAATTCCGTCGAAAATCCAATGGAGCTATTGAAATTTCAAATACGCTCCTCACTCGAATAAGCCCTCCCCTTGAATAAGCCCCTACTGCAAACTTCAATGTTGCAAATACGGAGGATTGACGATATGGATACAAACTCGATTAATACCGTTTTCGTTTAACAGTTATTAACCATCCATCTGGAGAACAGGAAGAAGCTCCTCCATCACCACTATCATTTGAAGGAAAAACAGACGAAAAAGGAGCCCCAATGGTCGAAGGAGGCAAAGAAGAAGGTGGGAAAGGCGGCCCTTTAGTTGAAGGCTCAAAAATATCGACAATCAAAGAGAGTAAGGAGAAGGAAGGAGAATCGTCCAAGGGTGCGAAAGCATCAGCGAATAAGGCACCTTTGCCAGTTATTCCAAAACAACGAGGTGGACCAGAAATAAGCACTGGTAAGAATGAGACTAATGACAATAATCATGTAACAAATGGTGATGCTAAACAAACGATGTCAGATAATGGAAAAACCGATAGTAAGAGTACTGCTGTTGACAAGGAGAGTAAGAGTGAGTCCAGTACGGAGGAGCATAAAGAGAAAGATGCAAAAGAGTCTGGTAATCAAAGTAGTTCGAAAGAAAACCAAAACAGTAAAAGTGTTGGGAAAGATACCGAGAGTAAGAGTTCGGACAGCAAAGATAATTCAGAACTGAGCCCAACAGAAATGTTTGAGAACATCATGAATACGAACGGAAAACAATCTGAAATGTTAAATAACTTAAAAGCCGCTTTAGGAGATCAGGCGACGAATCCAAAGAGCTTGACAGCTTTACAATTCGCAAGACTAAAACAACTAAGTACAATGCAACAGGCATTGTTATCCTCACTTGCAAAACAGGCAGTTCAAGCGTCGAAGGATTCAAAGCCTGATACATCCGGGTCTGATATTAATGAAATCAAACAGCTAGTTGAGCTGCAAAATTTACAGCAACTTGGTGCGGGAAGCAAAGCTGGCTCGCTGATCAATGCCTTGCGACAGAATTCTTTGTTGCATTCATTGAAAGCTGCGCAGGAGAACATCCTAAAGAATGCGAAAACTCACTCAGCAATCAAAGAATCGTCAACGAAAAACGGAAAACAACACGACCTATCGAAGCTACAAGCTTCCGACATTCAAGGATTTTTCGGGAAGCTGCCGAAAAATTCGATAACAAGCGACCTCGGTGATGTTGGTAGTGAAAAGTTCGGCAGTAAGATTCATGCTTCGGAATCACCGACTGCCGAGAATGACGTCGCAGTCAGCGAGCTTATAAAAGAACTGGAACTTGCCCATGCGAAGAAATCAGCACCAGCTGGGGTCGAGGCTGGAGTGAAACCTGCGTTGAGCAACTTGTTGCGTGAAAGTTTAATATCTAATCTGAAAACGAGACAGACCCATCAGATTAAAAACAAAACAGCAAAAACACAGAACAGCAGTTCATCAGACAAGGCCTACAGTTCAATTGGAAATGAGGGTCCAGTTACTGCGACAGCAGAGGAAAGTGGACACACTAGAACCACGCATTTGAAGGAAAAAAGAAGAAGTAAATCGCAAACAAAACATAAGAAATTGAATTGGGAGAAAGATATGATGGAGACGGGAGCTGCAAAAGCTGAAATTTTATCATATGATGATGACAAAATTGACGAAGATGAACTAAGTAAAAAGAACATTGTAAAAAGCCATCATAGTTAATTAGGCGGTATGACGCAAGACTGTAAGCAAAGAATTTTGATGGTTCAAAACAAACTGCGTTCATTCCATGTACGGCTTACATAGAACAATATCCTTATAGAGGTAACTAATACTTACTTAGTCTCACAAAATAGTACAGCGTCTGACGTCGAAAGATTTTGATGCGTTGAAATTCTCACGCGTAAAAGCGAACACACGTCATAACATCCGTAAATGAGTAGCTATCTAGTAGAACAAATAACTGTAAAATTATTGTAACAAGTAATGATTACGAAATTGACTATCAGAAAGAGTCCTGCTCTTAAGGTTTTGTTGACCCTAAGGCTGGTTTACTGTTATACGCTCGTTAGATTTGTTTTATTGTATTGTGAAATTCAGTGTCCAGGTGTGGGTGTGCGGACACCTGACACCCGAAATTCTTTAATGTTAGTTTCTACAGTAGTGTCAAATCGCTAATTTAAACTAACATAGAGCAAACTTTAGAGATTGCATTAAGTTAGATTTTCTGTGTTAGTTGGTAAAGATAATTACGTAAAATTGACCCCAGCAATAGTGGAAATTGAGGAAAGGACAACTAGTCTTTTTAGGGTACAATATCTGAAAATGACAATTTACACCACAACATGCATCTTAATACATGAAGATCAGTTTATTATAACATTGACTGAAAGTTTCCAAGAACACAAATAATGGAGGGAGGCTCAAGAGCACCCCTTGGAATAATGTTATAAAGTGTGTAACTAATTTGTTTGGATGGCCAATAGAATGGGCACTTTTTTGGTATCTGGTTTGGTAGCTGAGTAGTGATAATTATTAAAAAAATATCAAATTGTTTAAAGCTGGTAGCAATAGTAAAGATAAGCATAAAAATGCAAAAGTCTATTAAATAAGCAAACGGGTATTTCCGTAACTCACCGGCCATTTTATGAGCGTGGTCTTAGAATTTTAGGGACTTACCGTTCCTGACTGCGAGTCCCCCAAGACTAAACATAAGTCTAAGGCTAGCGATTGAATTCTTAACTCAGGATTAATAGCCTGCTCAAAACAATTATTGTGCCCTTAGTTTTGCTTAAACAATTCAAGTGAGATGACCCACGATTTTTGCTGCTGATTTGTAGTATATAATTAGACTATCGGTAATATTTTAGAACCAAAGATTTCCATAGCGAGTATTTCTCACTTAAAATTGAGAAGAAGTAATGTTGTATTCTTAAAAGTGTATGTCTTAAGTTATATTAAATTGTTTAAATGCTTAATCTTATAAGTTACTGAGTTTATCTTGCCCTTTATCTATGCTTTATTTGAATACTGTTATTATTTGAAGCAACCTTGGTATTTCAGTAGGTGGTAGAACCACTAAACTTTAATCGCAGAAACCGTGTATTTAGAATAATTCGGTCTCAAAATTCTACTGTTGCCAAAAACCAGCGATGCAAAACTACTTTATCAAAATGGATGCAAAATTCAACTAAAAAGACTGCCATTTTAAATCATGGAACAGACATGAACAATCGAATGTTTTCTCAAAATCAGAAAGGGGAATTTCAACCAATCTTAAAATACCATTACAAAGGTAATAGTATGGTAGTGCTAATGGTATTGATAATGGTAATAGAAAAGCAATGGTAATTGTAATGGTAATGGTAAACGCAACGGTAATGGCAATGGCAATGGTAATGCTTATGCTTATGGTAATGATAATGGTTATGGTCATGGTAATAGTAAGGGTAATGGTAAACGCAATGGTTATGGTTAAGGTAATGGTCATGGTCATGGTCATGGTCATGGTCATGGTCATGGTCATGGTCATGGTAATGGAATTAGTAATTGTAATGGTAGCAGTAATGTTAATGGTAATGATAAAAGTAATCGTACTCTCAAACTGGCCGAGCAAAGGCTGTAGGACTTAGCAAAGGTAATGGTAATAGTTATTGAACATGGTAATGGTAATGGTAATGGTAATGGTAATGGTAATGGTTATGGTCATGGTAATGGTTATCGTAATGGTAATGGTAATGGTAATGGTAATGGTAATGGCAATGGTAATAGCAATGGTAGTAGTAATGGTACTACTGTATTAACCTGGTTAAGCAAAGGTAACGGTAATGTTAATTTAACATGGTCATGGTAATGGTAATTGATATTAAAAAAGTAATGGTAATGGTGATGGTAATGGTAATGGTAATGGTAATGGTAATGGTAATGGTAATGGTAATGGTAATGGTAATGTAATCAGTAATGGTAATGGTAATGGTAATGGTAATGGTTACGGTAATGGTAATGGCAATGGTAATGGTAATGGTAATGGTAATGGTAATGGTAATGGTAATGGTAATGTAATCAGTAATGGTAATGGTAAACGCAATGGTAATGGTAACTGAACATAGTAATGGTAATGGTAATGGAATTGGTAATGGCAATGGTAGTACTTTCGCATATTATACTCGACCGACACCGTAAAATGACATGATATTAAATCAAAACTGTTCAATACACCTAAATCGTAAAATGGAGACCGTTTCTTATACCAAAATCGTGTAAATAGTCACCGTTCCTTCTACCAAAATCGTGTAAGTCGACACCATTTCTTATACTCAGAATCTAAAAATTGATACCGTTCCGGGCGGCACGTCCCCAGTATCCAAAGTATACGTACTGCCTCCCGGACAACCTATCAGAGCAAATCAAACTAAAAAGTATGGCATTACCAGTGAATATTTTATTTTTGAACTCCAAGAACAAACTCAATGTTAATTTACAATTTAACGAACTGAGAAGAACACCATGCCCTACTACAAGAGCTTTCAAATTAAAAATTAAATATTCTGAATATCAAAAGATGAACTGTGTTGAATGAGAAAAATTTACAACAGGTCATGTCAAAACTGAAATAATTTCTAAATAGCAAACGCAACTGAAGTCTCGTACTAAAACTTCTTGAAAACCTTTTCGTATTTATCCCTTAGTTCTTCAGCATTTCTTCCTTTCTGGAATTGAAAACTGTTTAAGATGGTCTTCCACCTTGCCCCATATCGTCCAAAACCAGTTTTGAGATTAACAATTTCCTGTGCCGTGAACGGTTTTTGATGAGCTGATTTGTTGACAATTTTTCTTGATTTTTTCTTTCCCATTGCAGTTGCTCCCTATAATTAAACTCTTACATATGCAAACGCTATGCTTAATTAACCAATTATTGATTCAAATACACTGTTATACATGGCTGACTTTAAAATACCATCTTGTTTCTTTATAATACTTAGTGGTAGCTTCTGTGTTGAAATAGCTTATAGCCCTAGTTAAAGCCTGGGTTATTTGCAATTGAATATTTGCCTTTAAATATTTACTACTGCCACCAAGGTCTGCACTGAGGTCCTTTACCAAGGCTATTTCAGTTTAGCGGTTTTTCAAACTGGAAAACCCTAGTCAAAGCCAAGGCAGAAACACTAGTCCAATGGCTTGGAGAACTGAGGGAGGTTTGATCATCCAGCTGAATTGCTTTATGATTTTGATCATCTTGCATAGTTATGCATATTTACAAGATGCACGCTTGTTATGCTTGGAAAAATTGTCGATTTAAAACCTTTCACAAAAACTGATTCAGCACACGTGAAGATAACAAGTAGTAGTAACAAATAGCCTCGAAATCTATTACTTGATAACGAGACATGCGCCAGCACATTACTTCCGAACGTCCCAGAGAAAGTAAGAGACTTAAAAATCGCCACCTTATGAAATGAGAGGACGTACATTAACGGTATTAAATCGCAGGAGTAATGGTTGACCTGGTTCGACCGTCTCGTACGGTTTTTGAAAGGTGCAGTGGCAGTCTAATCATGCTGGCTTATGGTTTCAAAAGCTTCGTAATGTCGAGGTTTGAGCCACAGGCATAGTAACGTGGTTAGTTTATCTTCTCTTAGATCTTAGCGACTGGCGCTAAATATACCATTCCACCTCTACCTTCGCCATTCGTGGATCAAGAATTGATGGTACTTGGGAATCTAGAAGTGGTATAATCTCACTATACCCGAAGGGCAACGAATTGGAGGTTTCTCGTTCCATTTCAGCATGCGCAAGCTGCGGAGGTTGCTAAAATATTTTGAACATGTAAGCGTACCAAAGAGCAATGTTAATAAACACCAGCTTCAAGTAAAAACTAAACTCACGCAAATCCTTTTGTATTTGTCTTTCAAGTCTTCAGCAGTACGTCCCTTCTTAAACTTGAATGAATGTAAAATAGCATTCCATCTTTTGCCATGTCTTTCAACACCTTAAAGTTCAAATCAAATAAGAAATCAGTTGATGAAACTCGTAGCCATACATCGTAGTTTCACCAGTGAAATTAATTTGACTTGGTGAGAAAGCAGTTAGGGCCGTTTACCAGACAAAATGGCAGAAACTTTAATCACCGCTTATCATGACAAGCCTTTGATATTGATCGGGGCAACGTTTCGGGGAGGGATTCGTCTCGCTTCATCGGGCAGTGAGAAATATGGTTCTTCTCTATTAATGGTTCATCGGATTAGTCAATCTATGAGAGATGAACCTCATATTTCTCATTGTTGAGAATGGGAGACGGGGCTCTCCAAAAACGTTATTATGATTAATATAAAAGGCTTGGCCATGATAAGACGTGGTTATCGACGATTTTTTTCACTGCAGGGGAAATTTTGCAAAAAGGGCGAGAGACTGCAAAGGACAAATTAAGGATGAAATTTTATTGTACGAAGCTCAAACAAAAAATTGTCTTTACCAATACTGCCTATGTCTAAAATACATAATGTAGCTCATCAAGACAACTATTGTCACTTTTAAAGAACAATGTCAGTTGATTTTCCAAAAATATTTTGGTAAGCAGGAATTGAGAAGGGCCCAAACTACTGGGAAAATCGTGTGACTTTTGCGCTCACTACCGGGGAAGGCATTGGACCTAATGGGGAACCTTCTGCAGTAGTTACACTGTTAAAAATGCCCTATCGTGTCTAATACTGCGTCAGAAACAGCCATGGCAGTTGTTAATATGTTTACCTAACAGAATATTCTCTACTTCTTCTTCACTGTAATCCTTTCTTTTTCTTCTTTTTGACGTCACTGTTGTAGCTTGTTCTGAACAGGGAGTGTGATAAGAGACCTATGCGAATATAGTAACAATTAATTTACATCTAACAGTATTCGAATATTTTTTGCATGGCGAAGGTAAAAGCCTTGTAGATGAGTTAGTACCAAATTGAGGTCAACATTGATTCTATGGTCCTATGAAAGCTCAAACCGACATGCTTTTGCATGTATCGTGCAGGAATATTTTACTTCTATTCTAATCAACATCAGCTTTGAAATATACAAAGTGAAAGAAGTCACTCATGTCGGAAATATATATGTTTTAAATCAGGTTAATTCAACTAATTCTTCTTCTAGCTTTGTTACTACTTATTCTAAAAATGTTTCATTCATTCTTATAGTAAAATGAAGTTGATGCAGATTGGGCGCGCTGCTGTACCAAATTTAGGTGATCAATTTCTTAGCAGCACGTATCATTTAGGAAAATTCATCCCTACACGATGTTTCGTTGGAGATTATTGGTGTTTCTAAAATAAATATAAGTAGTAATTTAATTTTTGAAAATCGTCGATAAACCAAGGAATTATCAGAATAGGTATCGCAAGACTTGCTCTCCTAACATCTTGTACATTCCTATTCAAAAAATAAAGTTTGTCAAATCTTTCACTATTTCTTGTCAGTCAATAGGAATATTAGTATTTTGCTTGCATTCAATCAAATTTTTGCTCTAATCAGATAGGGTCGGAGAACAATTTTGCGTGGTCTTTAAGTTTCTCCATTATCCTTGCCATTTTCTCTGTCCGCTGATTAGCCAAACTGCTGAAAAGCCTAGCCATTGATAACCTACCATTTTAAGAGCTTTGTAAGCAAAATTAACTCGCACAGGGCGTTTTAAATTGCATAGGGCGTTTGTGCGATAGTTCACAGTATGGATGTCATAATCGTGAAAGCATACGAGTATAATTAATTACTTCTTACCAACGAAGATACATCAGTAAGCATATCATCTTCTTTTCCAGAATCTGACATGAAATCAAAGCCAGATGTTTCTATGTTTACGTTGTTACGCTGAGTCCCTTTTGATGTAGGGTTTGTTTCCTTGGCTGTACTTTTACCAGATTCTATGGCACTATCTGTATTGAGGTTTTTCTGCAGATTATGCTGGATTTTATCACTTGTTTTGTCTTTAATGAGATTCTTGTGAAACTGGCACGTTTGATCATCGTTTTGTAAAGCAGAAGCAAAGTTGCGGCTGTTGACAACGAAGAATGGAAATCGAGAGAACGGATAGCAGCCCAAACAATTAGATTGTTTTTGCGGTGCCTGTGCAATTTTCAACTGGGTATCACCCTTATCGTCTGGTGGCAGAATTGAAGGTGAAGCAGCTCTGCCAATGCTACTGCAGCTTGACTGTGGGCTTCCTTCACCTAGGGATCACAGACATATAACAATAATAAATGAAAAATGCACTCATTTTTTGTGAGAAATGTTCATCTACAGCCTATACAAAAGTCTCTTACGTTCTTTAAAAAGTTTCTTAAATTGCCAACAATGGGATTTTTCTTATCCTAGAATTTGGGAAGGAAAGGATGGGAGCGATAGGTTGATCTTGTTATTTTTACTGGTATCAGGGGAGAAATGTTATATTCTTGATCTCATAAGAACATTGACAATGATAGATCGACCAGTGGCAGAGAGGTAAGAAACGTTGCCTGGGGTTCTTTTAAAAGATAATGATCGTTGAATAGACAGATTGGTTTTGATTGATAGAGAAAATCTGCAATCGCCAAGAATTAATCTTAATTACTTGGTGTCAGTTATAATTATGGAGTAGCCACTCAGCTGAATGTAAGCAAGCATTCTCCCTCCAAGGTAACAAACATATATTATTCTATACAACGAAACATATATATATATATATAAAGGTTTTCACGTGTTTTCCGGAATTCGGATTCACATTAACATACATACCTTTATCAATGGACTCGCTAGTATCTTCATCCGATTCAGAGCATTCATTATTGAAAGCTAACACCCTTTTTACTTTCTTGACAACCTTTGCCAGTCTCGTTGGTATAAAATTAGCTGGCGTTTTATAATGCTGGCTTGCAGTTGATGAGCTTGTGTTAAAATTTCCTTCTGTTGTGGTCGGTGGCACTGGCGTCTTGTACTGTTCTTTTATAGAAGTTGCATGCTGAAGATCAAGGGGAATCTGATTATCAGATGAGGTTGTTTCACTGGTTGGATCGTCATCTTCAACACCATAATAGCTATTGGTTTTGTTAACCCAGTCACTAGTGTTTTTGTTAGACAAGCCATTCTTCTGTGTCATTACATGCTTTTTTAGTCTATCTTGCATTAAAGGTCGTTGCGCTGTAGATCTAGTACGCATAGATACTGCATTGGTGGATCTGTCTTTGGAAACATTGCTTCTGTATTCTTTCTCATGAGGCTGGTGGGTGCTCTTTTCCAAATGCATTGGTTTAGACTTTGATATCAAAGATTCTGACTGGACACTACCATTCATACTATGTTGTACCTGCCTTCTTGCGCCAGGGGTTATCGTAATTCTTATTGTGTCTGAATGCGTATCGACATTGAAAGTGTCGTTATTAGGACCACTCTCTGATGATTGGTACCTTATATTGTTCTTTGGTGTATTTTCCAAATGACGGCTCCGCGAGTCTGCATTTTCATTTATGTCCACAGATTTACGTCCAATGGCTTCAATAATTGATGTTTCTCGTTCCTTTAAATTATCACGGATACCAAACAAAGAACTATCTTTTGACCGTTTTTTAGAAAGTGAGTCTTGTCTAACAAGCTTCTTTGACGCTCTTTGACTACTGAATATACCTTTATTCTGTGAAGGAACTTTAAATAGGGCATTTTCGCTTGTAGCAGTTGTCCTCTTGCATGGTGTTTTATCACTCTGTTGGCACATACTAGGAAATTTTCTTCCGTCTTCGAGAGTGGAGGTATCTTGCAACTTCAGTGCATTAAGCAGGGCGAATTCCTTATCATTTGCATATACGTCAGGGTTAAAATTGTCAATGGGACAGACATTTTGATGGACAGATTGGCAATTACTAGTCTCCAAATTGTTAGGACCCGAGTAAGGTCTGATTGTGTAGTTGTTTTCTTTCGTAGAAAGCGTCTCTGTTGTATAACCAGAAACGATTGAATTATTATCAAATTTCAGGTCATCTATTCTTTTGTTAACGCTATGTAATAACTTCCCATGTTGATCTAATATTTTCATAATTTTATCATCTTTCTGCGTGTCATAACTTTGCAGATGAGACACTGAAGAATCTTGCCGGTTAATTATATGCGAAGAAGGAATTCCAATCTCGGGATTTCTGGATGTGATTGAACGGCCAAGGTTTCGTGGATCATTTACTCGATGCATCACACCGTTTAGCTCTCTGTTATCTAAGTCAGATTGATCGATTGCTTCACCTTGTTTCAAATTCGCCTTGGGAACGTTAATTAGATCCTTAGACTGGTCTGACAGAATTCTTCCATACCCTGACTCGGTCACTCTTAGAGATCTTGTTGACAGTGGAGTACGCAAACCGTAACTGTGACATCCTATTTGGCTTTCATTAGCAGCAAAAGAAGTATGCATTTCTCGGGAGAAGTCTTTTTTGTTAGTTGTTGCTATATCATTTGGCAAACTTTGAACGTTCGCTGAGACATGTTCCCCTTGTAACAATGAGCTTGAATTATTCATCAAACTATGGGTATGCAAATTATCTCTGTTTTGACGCTGACCACTATTTTCATTGATCATATTCGCTGATTCATTTGTATTAACATCTTGTAAATGGAAATTCCCACCACCACTCTGCATGATTTTCGACAATAGTTCTTTGTCAGAAATCTCCATTTTGCCTGTCAAAGCAGAAATTTAGTTTTAATAAAATTGAAACAATTGCCAACACCAAAGTAATGAAAAAGCTTCATCAAAAGTATCGCTAAAAAGAAATGATTTGGTGCATCTTAGGTTGCTGTGATCAAAGTGAAAAAAGAGTTGCTCTGCATTACTCATATTAAAGCCTACTTCTCATATGTTCTGAGAATCGTAGATGTCGGGGAATTTTCTGATCCTCGATATTACCTCGATATGCACTGATGCAAAGATGTGCAGGTACCGATTATACCAAACAATAATATAAAATCTTCCGTTTCACAGCTGCGCATTCTTATTTCTTTTAAAACAGCGCCGGCATGAGATTTGGTGCCAGAAGAATCGTGATATTTAAAATCCTTCTGACATATGTGAACTAGCCCATCGAAAGGATCACAATGATCGCAAGAATCGGGGATCGGGAAAATCCCAGACTTTTACGATTCTTGGGACATATGACAACTAGGCTTAATGCCTCAAAATGGCCGCATGTCTCAACAAATTGGTCGAGGATTTTAAGCATGCTGAAGTATATATTATAGGGAAGGTCAATACCATTCTTCGCAAACAGAAACAACGCTTTACCAGCGGAAATGAACCAGCCAATCGCTATCACGCCATATAAAAAAGTTAAGCTTTTAAAATGTGAGTAATGTTCTTCGTTCATTACCAAACAAATATAATCAAAAATTTAATAATACGCATATATTCTTTCGAATGTTTCCGTCAATATAATCGAAAAGATACTGCGAAATCAAAGCGCCTGTTTCTATTCGGAATCTGCTATTTCCTTAAAAAGTTGAAATATTAAGACTTCTTGGAGAAAGATATTGGGGCTTATGGCCCCACAGCATTCTCTACCGCGATGATAACCGATGATATAACCGATGAACCTAACAAAAAACATTTCTTATCGTGAGAATCAAAGAAAATGAAGAACCAAGTTTTGCAAAAAAATGAACAACAGAGTGAAATGATATATTGACCCACCTTGTAGTGGAGATGCCATGCATCCTCTCAACAGATACAAGACAATCTTTCTTGTCTCTTCGTCCTGAAATAAATTAATACAATTTACGAGAAAGTAATTTAAATCTGAAGTAAAAAAACATTATAGGGCTGGATATTAATTTATTTGAAAGCCCCGGACAATGTTCAAGGGGCATCCGGAAATTAAAAACCCGGTATGGTCCAATTGTAGAAACGAAAATGCCCAATGTAACGATAGACGTAACATGGACACGTGCTGCATTGCAGTGGAACATCGAAATAACGGACAACTGTGGACTAATGATATAATCTAATGTCCAGAGGTGTTCGCTCTATGGAAATATGTTTTCACACGTGAATTTCGTTCGGGACTAAAATATTTGCCCTTTATGCGTCCGTTGTATGAATATGTCCGTTACGCCAATGTAGGTTGCACTTTTATTTACTCAAACAGAATAAAACACTTAACCGGACATCGTGTCCTTTGATTTGAAGTTGAAACTGGAAAAATTCCCATTCTGCGGGTATTCTGTGATGTCACGCGTTATTATTTAACTCTCATATGTAATAAAAAATCTATTTTAAATGACATATTCTTAACAAACTGTAGTTCATGATATATTAAGGAACCTTGTAAGCAAGAAAAATAGAACTATTTAGTCTCGTACGAGAAAATGAAAGAGCATGGTAAAACTCACTTCAGCGGCTATTAGGATACTAATAAGCTTCTGAACTCCGTTGTTCTTGAATAGAGTAGCTCGATTGGATGCTGTCGGGAGATCAATAAAGAAAAAATGCGTGTAATAATGCAGATAAGGGTATTATATAAACAAAAAACAAATACACATATTTTGGGCCTATATTCAATACGCATTAGCTACAATAGCTGAGAAGCTTTTCAGAGGTCTACCCTGGTAAAGAAGTGGCTTTGTGTTTAAAAAAATAAATCGGTAAGAAAAGCACACTTTTGCAATTGTCTTGAAGACGTATCTTAATCTGTAGTGCAACAATGCATGGAACGAATGTGGGATAAATTCCATAACAGAACCCTATTATATACCTAACATTAACCTGCTTTCATGTTGCTGGCTGCTAAGGCCTGAGTTACACTAAGCCAGCATGCCAGAATGAATGTGGGATAAATTCCATAACAGAATCCTATTATATACCTAACATTAACCTGCTTTATATTGCTGGTTGCTTAAGCCCGAGTTACACTAAGCCAGCATGCCTCATCGCATCTTAAATTTTTGAACCGGATGGGGCTTTCAGTTACAATGACGTCTCAATTCTACATAGTAGCTGTATAGACGCTCCACCAATCGCCATAAAAATCTGTAATAATATGCCAATCAATTTAAAATAAAAATGACAAATGACAAAACTTTGCACCCTTGAGGTTATATGAAAATCAAGACGGGAAGCGGCGACACAGTTTGATCATGCCAGTCCGATATATGACGCTCCGAAACCTTGTTTTCCTATTGCTTCACAAAAGAAATGCAAAGCAAATCTGCGAAGGAAAT
>JAADKT020003353.1:0-11667 GCA_011763395.2 Chrysaora chesapeakei
CAAGCAGAGTCTGAAATGCCTGATCGAAACAGAAACTTGCTGTGCCTAGGATACGGAAACCATTCTATTAATATTCTCGAACAATCTGGGTTACAAGGTCAATTTGATTCCGTCCGGGAGTTGTGTTTTCTGTAGTTTCAGATATTCTTAACTTATAAATAAAAAAAGTCATCATTAAACACAAAAATGATACGCTTAGCTATCTTCCTCCTGTGAAATCCAATGGCTCGAAGATTCTTCACTCTTTATAATCATCGTGATCTTCTTCTTCTCCAGCATTTTTCTTCTTCCAAGTAGAAGGAACGCCATCTATCAACTCTTCCACCAACAAGACAGTGACAGCACCTGAAATACATCATATGACTATTCATAAAGGTTTCAAAAATACTCATGGCCTTCAACATGAAATGTAAAAAGTTCGTAGCAGCTAAAGATTTAGAAGGGAGTTCTTGACTAAAAGAATCGTGAATTGCTGGAAGAGTCTACTTGATAAAGTATTAACAACAAATTCATTGGAAGAGTTTGAAAACTGATTGACTCAGGTGATAGAGCCATACCTCATGACTGAGTTTTTGATTAAACCCTGCTTTATTTGATGTTTGGTTACCTCAAATAATGAATAGATGGTTTGAAGGTGGCACCCCCACTATTGTGAATAAAGTTTACCACGAAGGTGTAATTAGTTGACCAGATGACAATGGTGACTTGAGGTATGCGGTAACTTGTGCGGTAACTTGGCCAGTTGACCAGAAACTGGTCACCTGTTTTAAATTAGAAGGGTAGGAAAAGAGATAGTTACCTTGCATAGTTTAGTAGTTCAGCGACTTTGTGGTTGAAAGACTTGATTCTTGTCATCCTTTAAAAGGAACTCTGACTTGCAAATGCACAATGAGGGTCTCAATAAGTCTCTGCATTGTTTCCAGATATCTTCTAATTGAGTCGATTATCCATTGACATTTACCACCATAGTTTTAGAATAACTGCAGTGAAGACTTGGTAATGTGGAAAAGCTGCATTGCCCATAAGCAATCCAGGTCAAAGTGCTTTGTCTTAGCATTTGGAACAGTAATACACTTGAACAACAGTGCATGGTGAGGAACAGCCAACTTGGATGTTGATTTCTGAAGCTTTTGTCCTTGCTCTCATGTTCAGGATTCCAATAAACGTTGCTGACTACAATCATTTCATAGATAGCATGAAGTCTGTACCAAGCACAGTCTGAGAAGAAAAAAAATGTTATCTACTTTTAGGGAGAAAATTTGGAGAGAAAAAGGACTGAGGGAAGAAAGAGGAGAGAAACTTTTAAGAAAAAAATAGAAGAAACGTTGAAGAAAGGGATAAAAAACTTTTGAGAGAAGTCATGGAAGAGAAACTTTTGAGAGATGAAAAGAGAAACTTTTGAGAGATGAAAAGAGAAACTTTCGAGGGAAAAGAAGAGAAACTTTTGAGGGAAGAGAAGAGACACTTTAGAGGGAAGAGAAGAGGAACTTTCTATGGAAGAGGAGAGAAAATTTCAAAGAAAGAGAAGAGAAAGTTTCAAAGGAAGAGAAGAGAAAATTTCAAAGGAAGAGAAGAGAAACTTCCAATGGAAAAGAAGAGAAACCTTTGATGGAAGAGAAGAGAAACTTTCGATGGAAGAGAAACTTTCCACGGAAAAGAAGAGAAACTGCTGAGGGAAGAGAAGAGCAACTTCCAATGAAAGCGAAGAGAAACTTCCTATGGAAGAGAAGAGAAACTTTCGAGGGGGAAAGTAGAGAAATTTTTGATGGAAGAGGAGAACAATTTTTGGTGGAAGAGAAGAGAAACTTCCAATGGAAGAGAAGAGAAACTTTCGAAGAAAGAGAAGAGAAATTTTCGATGGAAGAGGAGAAAAACTATTGATGGAAGAGGAGAGAAACTTCCAATGGAAGAGAAGAGAAACTTTCAAAGAAAGAGAAGAGAAAGTTTCGATGGAAGAGGAGAGAAACTTTCTATGGAAGAAAAGAGAACCTTCCAATGAAAGAGAAACTTTCGAGGACAAAGGAGAAAAACATTTGATGGAAGAGAAGAGAAACTTTCTAAGGAGGAGAAGAGAAACTTTCCAGAGAAGATAAGAGAAACTTTCAATAAAAGAGAAGCAATACATTCCATGGAAGAGAAGAGAAATTTTTGAGGGAAGAGAAGAGAGACTTTCCAGAGAAGAAACTTTTAAAATTAATTGATTAAAAGTTAGTTACCAATATAATTTTTTCCTTCTCCTGTTTCTTCAGCCATTCCATCTACACCTCAGGCATACTTTAGATGCAGAATCTTGACTACACTCTTCTTAGAAACCCGACAATCATTCCCTTGCATCTCGGAAGCTTTGCACTTTGAACTTGAGCGAAACATTCCAGTAGAGGGGAATCTTCTCTTAAATGCAATGGGTGCCAACTGATACTACTTTGACAAAGTACTCAATACAGATCTCACTGGCAGACAGGCCAGATGCATGCAAATGCATCCCTGCAGTTCTCCAGCAAATTTAATGCTAAGCTCTGTAAGCTCTTTTCATTGATTAAATTTTTCTTCTTGGCATTATTCCTGAAATTTAAATGCAATGATTTTGGAATAAAAGACACAGACAAAAGGCTTAAAAGGATTGACTCGCCCACACTTCCAACTCACTCTGCCCCAATGCCTTGCCCAAACTTGCTCTAATGCCCCAACTTCCCCAAATGCTTGCTTCTGGTGCCTTTGGGTTTGGCCAACTTCAGTGGACTGTTCCTCCAATGTTGATGGTTTATTCGGCCATCATTGCTGATCAATTCAGCCAGCCAGATAATACTTTTCAAAAAAATGTACTTTCCTAAATATTTCATCTCACATGCATTAAAGATATTTAGCAAGACTTTACTTCAAAGTGAGGCTGTTGCTTGAAGAGAAGCATTTTCTGGTGAGCAAATTTTGGTCTTGGGGAATTACAAAGGTGTGCAAGATGGACCCCTTGGCTTTGTGGGTGCTCTGGTCTTGTTTTTCTTTGCTGGTTTGTCCCTTGATGCTCCCTAATGGATTGTTGATTGCTTGTGCACCGGACAATGACTTAGAAAACAATAGAAACTATTGTTTTCAGGGGTCTTGTACACCGGACAAGTGCACAGTCATCTCATTCCAATGGCTTTGCAGGATGAAGGTATCCTACATACCGTTAATCCATGAACTAGCTAGCCACTGGGGGCTTAATTATTTTTCAATATTTTGGAGGTGGCAGGTGGGCTTATTGAAAGTGGGGGCTAAAACAAGGAGGCTTATAACATTATTCACAAAAGCATGATTTGTCATCAACGAGCGCGGGCATAACAATTATCACTCTAGGGATGGGGCTTATAGAGGGGAGGGCTTGGACTAAACTCATGATGGTACGTTAAACGCAACCTGGCAGCCAGCAAGATTTGTTGCAAAATTATACCATACAGAAGGTTAATTCAATGACACGCAAACAAAATGCCTTACAAGTTGAATATTATAGACGCAGGTAGACCTTAGCACAATAAAAAAAGTGGGCCTAACTTGCCTTTTGTCCCACGCACCGCAGACATAGACTGGTAGTCTAGACCCTTTTTTCCTTTCACATTTCTTGACTTTATCCCTCCCGCAGGATTCAAGATAAAGAAAAAAGCAAATAAGGAATAGATATAGATACAAAATAAGTAAACTTACGAAGGAAGTATGCTTTGCTTTAGTCACAAATCTTTCAGGGAAATTGGAAAATTTTCAGCGGCAAACAAGTCCACGCCATCAAATCAAATGTGTGCACATGGCGCGCCAAAAACATGTCCCACAATGCATTTCGAAAAGTAACTTGAGGGCGTCTCGTAAAGGTCTCGGCCTCGTAGTATCGATGGGAGGGAATATCGTCAGGCTATCGACGATCCAGCGTCTACTTTATACGATATATCGTAGTATCGATGCGAGGGAATACCGCGCAAGGCTATCGATGGCCCAGCGTCTCCTTCGTACGGAGTCTCGTAGCATCGATCGATACTACGATATATCGTATAAAGTAGACGCTGGATCATCGATAGCCTGACGATATTCGATGCGAGGGAATATCGGCAGGCTACCGACGGCCCTGCATCTACTTTGTACGAAATATCGCAGTATCGATTCGAGGGACTTTCGAAGGCCAATCAACGGCCCAGCATCTCCTTCGTATAGAGTCTGGTAGTGTCGATGCGCGGGACTACCGACTGGCTATCGACGGCCCAGCGTCTCCTTCGTACGGAGCCCTGTAGTATCGATGCGAGGGAATATCGACATACTATCGACGGCCCAGCGTCTGCTTTGTACGGAATATCGCAGTATCGATGCGACGAACTTTCGAAGGCCAATCAACGGCCCAGCATCTCCTTCGTATAGAGTCTGGTAGTATCGATGCGCGGGACTACCGACTGGCTATCGACGGCCCAGCGTCTCTTTCGTACGGAGCCCTGTAGTATCGATGCGAGGGAATATCGACATACTATCGACGGCCCAGCTTCTGCTTTGTCGGGCATATCTATAAGGGCTCGTTGAGGACATTCTGGTCTTTCCTTAGCATCACCCTCTAAATCAGAAAGAAAACGTCCACTAATTTTTGCTTGTATATCATTGTAAAATGTCATAAATAAATTTACAATTCATAAAAGCAAATTATGATATACATATTATAGAAACACAGAATAAATGAATGAAAACAGAAAAAGCAAGAATGAAATAAACATTTCGCAAAAGTCAATTAGCTAAAGTAGCTTGTATTATTCTGAAGAAAAGTTGGTATTTTTGATATCGAATCACAACTCATGAACCTGTGGACATTTTCAAAGACAACTAACGTAGGCGATTTGGTTTAAACAAGCCTCCAAAAGACCCCCAGATTAGGGGGTCAGACCAACCTACAACCTTGGACAAATAAATCCGGACTGTTTCTGATTGATGTTACAGTAACATTCCATTTTGCCCTCTCCCCCACCAATCAATGTTGTTGTCTTGTAGGATTTCAGGGAGAATGCCTCTGCTCCCATCAAGCCCCGAATTTAAAGCCAATAAAAACATTGATCTGAGGGGAAGGGGGACTGGAAAGGTCCATCACAGGTCCAGTTATTTATATCCAAGATTGTGCTCGAGAACAAAGTTTTAAAGCTAATATATAACATCGAAATTTAAAATTACAGTTTTAAGAACTTAAACATGTATAAAATACTTCTAAAATGCGAAAAGCTCTATCAAACAAAGTTCAAATTTAAATAATTGCCTTTCGAACAGCTGGAGAGTTCAGCAACGACAACACAACAATCAAGCTACATGGACACTGTCAGTACGATTCAGCAGAATAGCGGCGAATAGGATTGCAAGAAGCTGTAAATGAAAGGTAAGAAATAGCAATCAAAATTTACATGAAAGTATCGATATATTTGTCATGAATGGTAAACATTAGGATAGATTTTCCAACGATTGGCATACCACAATAGATGGTACCACAATAGATGGGATTCAACCTGTACTGCATGACCAGAGAGCGAACGACGTTTTCACTAAGCCATAGACCTCAATAAAATCGCCAAGTAACTCTCAAAGTCATACAGGCCAAGACTCTACCCCCATTTTACTTATTGTATTTTGGCTTTAGCTATGTTGAGCCTTCTTCAGCACCATACATACTTGTATATATTTATCATGAAAGGCCAACACTAGGGTAGATTTTCCAACTAATGACATACCACAATAGAACCACTCAGCTATAGAGTTCAACAAAATCGCCGAGTAACTCTCAAAGTCATACAGCCTAAGGCTCTCCTCCCATTTGATTTTTTTGTGTTTCGGCTATGTTGAGCCTTATTCAGCGCCATAAATATTTATATATATGAATGACGAAAACTAGGATAGATTTTTTTACAAGTGGCATACTAAAATAGATGGGTTTGAACCTGGACTGCATGATCAAAGAAAGAGTCAACAACGTTTCCACTGAGATATATAACTCAATTAAATAGCCGACTAACTCTCCGAGTCATACAGCCAAAAGTTTCTCCCCTGTTTGACTTTGACTTGGTTTGTACTATCTATTGTGGCATGCCACTTGTGCAAAAATATGGTGTATGGTGGTGAAGAAGACTCAATATAGCCGAAACAAAAAGCAAAATGGGGCGACAGCCTTTGGCTGTAAAACTGGGTTACTTGGTGATTTCATTGAACTCTATAGCTCAGAGGAGACGTCGTTGGCTCTCTGTTCATGCAGTCCAAGCTCGAACCCAATCTATTGTGGTATGCCACTAGTGGAAAAATCTAAAAACAATCTAGATTCACAATACAGCTAGATGAAAGACCCAGGACTTTTTACAAGTCATTCCACCCTTTATGTGACTTAACTGTAATGGGAACATGACTAATCGAAACAGATAAATATAAATGTATAAAAGCTATAGAAGTAATAATAACTAACAAACCTCAATGACTAATACACCAGCAGCCAATCCACCAAGAATAGCAAGATTATTTTTTGCCCAAGTTGTCAATTCTGATATGCATGACTAGAGATGAAAATAAAGACTTTGTTAAAATTGATACCTCAAAAACACTGCAAGTTAAAGCTATGTAAATTATTAAACCTGGTAAAGAGATGTTGCACTCTAATCTGTCAATCAAACGAATCGAATTCATTTAGTTAGAAATTTAACTAGGCAATTATTAAGAATTAAGATAATGTGAATACAAAATGAAATGAATATGCGGATGTAATGAAGATGCTAATAAAGACAACATGAAATGAAGATACAAATGAAGTAGGAAACGTTTATGCTAATTAATACAGCATAAAATGAAGACGCTAATGAATATGGTATTAAATGAAGATTTTTATCAATATCAGACGAAATTAAGAAGGTAATGAAAACAGCATAAAATGTAGACTTAATTGATTCAATGACGACAACATGCCTCTGAATAGAGTATAAATGAAGATGTTAATGAATACGGTACAAAATGAAGACGCAAATTAATACAGCATGAAAAGACGATGCTAAGGAATACAGTATGAAATAAAGAAGAAAATAGATCGAAAATGAATTAGCAAGATCTTGTTATGCAATGCACAGCAAAATGCAGCATTAGCCAATCTATATACCTTTGGAAATACGAGACTTGGCCCAGCAGTAGAATTGGTGCATACGTCATTGCCAGTAGTACAGCAGCTAGCTGGTACTTGTAGTGATGGGTTTTTCTTTATGTATTCTGATCCAGCCCAGTCTGTGTAGTTGGTCGCTCCACAACATTTGAACTACAAAAATCAATTAATCAAGTTATGTTGAATCAAGATATAGTTGTGAATCATCTTCAAATTTCGTTATATAAGGACTTGACCTATATCCATTTTACGGAAAGGTTTATCCAATTTACAACCAGTTTAGGGCCCTGGCCAAACGATCAAACATGGTTTGTTTAGCACTTGAAATCTGATAGTCAAGCAATGTTTCACCGTTTGGCCACGTCACAAAACAAAGTCCATGACCTATACCTGTTTTACAAAAACGTTTACCCTATTTACAACCAGTTTTAAGGCCCTGACCAAACGATCTAACATTGTTGGTCTAATATTTAAAATTTGCTTACTGTGCGAAATGTTTTACCATTTTGCCACGTATCTCAAAACAATGTTCATGGAGCATTTTCACATGCACCAAGGAAAAATGTTTTTGAACGTTTTCGAAAATGACTTACGATGAATTCTGTGCATTTATAGTTACAAGCAATGTTTTGTGACGTGGCAAAACGTTCAAACATTGTTTGAAAAGCATATTCCAAATGTTTGAGAAAAAATGTTTGATCTTCTGGCAAAGGCCTAAGCAAAAGTTTATCCGAATATATCGTTCTGAGTAAAAAGTATATCCGACACCGTTCACGATATCAAAATCCTGAAAATTAATGCCTTTTTACCTTCATACCTTTTTACGTGGAAATAAATGCCAATTAATACCTTGGGTCGCATGTTCCAATTACTTATCAAAATTATAACAGGTGCGCCCCCGATGGAAATGCTAATAAGGCGTGTGGAGGATGAATTTCGAAACTGCTATGGGGTTGTGGTCGTATCCAGTTAACTTGTGGTGTCAGCAGCTGAATAAGGTCGGGTTTGGAGCCCCAGCCATGGTATTGTTACAGCCAGAGTTGAGGTCTCGATAGCTGATCTACTCCCGAAATCCTAGCGACTGGACATCATTCACCTTCCCATTCTAACTATATTTTAAGTGTCAGACTGTCGAAGTTATACTAACAAGGATCATTTTATGCTAACCAATGCCCACTTGTGATTAGATACGCAACGCGTGTCAGCTAATATGCAGTTCATTTCATGTATTAAGCTCTGATGAAGGCTTTAAGCCGAAACACAAAAAGAAATGCCTTGTTTGTGGAGGAGACTGGTGGCTGGAAAGACCCCGAGTTGGGCTGGCTACTTCATTGCACTGTTTATTGCAGTGGAGTAGTCGACTGGCTTGTTGTTCTGAAGATAGCAGGTTCGTATTCAAGTCAAGGCAATTATAACAAATGTGGTAGCCCACCTGTGATAATCACGTGTTATGCTTATCACATGTATTTCTGATTAGGTAGAAGGTATTCAAAGAGAAGAATCTCACTTACATTTTTCTGGATATTGTCAATGGCTTTAGTAACAGCTGCCTGCCCATTCTCTCCGTATGTTTTCTGCAATGCAGTTGTTATGGCATCTGTCGCATACCGCTCCGCCTGAAACGATAATTGATAATCATACAACAAAAGTAATAAAGGAGGACAATACAAGAACCGGCGAGCTCCAAGCTAAGAACTAAATTTCAGCGCTACCCCCGTTAAAATTTAGGGTGCGGGAGTCAATAACAAGAGAAACATAGAAAATATGTAGGCTTTGTATAGACTAACCTCACTTCGGTAGACGAAAGCGAGAATGATCAGAGCTGTTTCGGCAAGCAGGACGCAAACAACCATTACAATGAACTATAAAGCAAGAAAAGTAAATTATAAGATTAACATAAGGACCAACATCTAGAAAAGGCCCTTTCCTAATAAGTCCCCTCTCTTACATCTATCTTCCCAAGAAGTCCCACACCCTAATAAGTCCTTTTCTGTGTTTTAAGTCCTCGTCTTTAGTGTGTCCCTTTCTCTAATATCTCCCTCTCTCTAATAACCCCCTGTCTAAAATGGTCCACCCTCTAATAATCTAATAATTTCCCTCCATGATAAGCACCATTTCTAATAAGTTCCTCTCTTTAATAAGCCCCCTCTCTAATAGCCCCATCTCTAAAATGGTCCATCCTCTATTAAGTCCCCTTCCTTATAAGCTTCTCCCTAATCAGCCCCTCTCTTTAATGACCCTGTTTGGACTTTCTAAAAAGGTCAATCTTCTACTCTGTCCCCTCCCTTATAGGTTTCTCTCTAATAAGCCCCCTCTCTAAAAAACCCTCTCTCTAATAACCCCCTCTCCAAAACTGTCCACACTCTAATACGTCCCAGTCCCTAGTAAGTCCCCCTCCACTTTAAGTTTCCTCTCTAATAAGCCCCTCCCTCTAGTAACCCCCTATCTACAGTAAAATTGTCCACCCTCTAATAATCTAATGATTTCCCTCCCTGATAAGGACTGTCTCTAATAAGTTCCTCTCTCTAATAAGCCCCCTCTCTTCTCTAATAACCCCATCTCTAAAATGGTCCATCCTATAATAAGTCCCTTCCCAAATAAAGTTTCTCTCTAATAAGCCCCCTTATCTAATACGCCCCTTTCTCTAATAACCCCCTTTCTAAAAAGTCCCCTCCCTAATAAGTACCCTCTCTAATAAAGTCCTTTCTCTTTCAAGCCCCCCTCTCTAATATAACTCCACCAAAAAATGTCCAAAACTGAAGTGTCCTTGCCTACTTAATAGACCTATCACAGTGCATTAAAAGAACATTATACTAATAGATATAAATTCACCTACCAGAATCAATAAGCATTTGCTTTCTTTGATAGCTCCACAACAGCCAAGAAATGAAATAACGAAAACAACTACTCCTGCAGCGATCATTATATTACTTGGAGCAAATGGTCCACCTTTTCCAAATACACTGTTGTAATCATTGTCTTCAACTCGAACGTATATTGCCAAGGCAAGCAAGGCAATTCCTGCAAGCTGAAAGAAAGCAACAGCTTATTAGAAATGTGACCAATATGACAAAGCAGAAGAATATGGGGGTCTTCAATTTATATTGTTTATGTTGTCTAGCATTTAACCGTTATACATACAACCGTTATAGAACTGTTGACCTCTAAATGTTAACCGCTCGTCTTTCAAATCAGTTTCATAAAAACCAAGGATACTGTATCATATCTGCTATAATGAGCACTCCTACTCAAGCGCCCCGTCCTCCAAAATGAGTGAGCACTTTTCTGATTGCTGCAAAAACATCTTTAGCCTGACCTGCCCCCCAGTGTCCACGGGCCTTCCATACTACAAATCGTAGTACTTCGATTAAAAGCCCGTGGCGTGTATTTCATTTTAAGGGGCGTTTAAAAAGGTTGAAGTTTTTCAAATCAATGGCCATCAATTACGAAAGGCTCTAATTTGAATCTGATGATGTTAAAAGGGAAAGAAGAACTCGAGAGAAACACACAACAAAGCGTGTTTTCTTTTCCATAATGATCCTGATTTATATTCTCGTCTAGATAGTTATTAACTGAAAAACGTACTAGTACTACTACTTATTTGAATAATTGCCCCCTTTCAATAGAGAGGTCTATGATAAAGGGGGTATTTTAAAAGTGGGGTTTATTGCATAATTCAAATTTACTGGCGTCATTCATAGCTAAATAGAAGGAGGACCTCCTATTATCTGGGGGTCGTTTTATCAAGGGCGCGTTGAAGAGATAGGGGCTTTAAATCTAAGTAACACATCTACTGACCAGAAAAATAAGATTCGCTCCAATTATGAGATATTTCGCAATACTTCTACAGCGAACCATCGTAACAGATAACTGATTACTCGGCCAAAATATAAAGTTCTCAACAGAAAAGACGAAACGACAGGTTAAGGCCAAAGTTTGGGACAACTATCTATACAGTAAGTTGGTTACTTTCGAGTTTACGAGAAAGAAACGTTTCGACTAATTAGTGGTTGGAATCCATTTAGAAGATTTGTTGAGGTTTTTAACAATCAGTGAAAAATCGGATAAGAAATCTGCCTCTACAATACATTTTGGTGAGCCAAATATGCAACCACGGAAAAATATCAACATAACTTTAGCCCAGATATAAATTTTTAATTCGTACTTTGAACTGAACGTTCATAGAATTCACTAAGAACGCTACCTATTCTCTTATGAAGCGGCACCCTGTCGATTTCATGAATAAACTGCTGTACTTCAGAATTGTTCACTGCCTGGTGGCAGAAGTTGTATTTACAAGGGGGGACCCTGTTCTATGAGTTCCTTTGGAACTTTGGACTGTGATTCCACCACCGTTCAGTTCTTTCTTTTAGATGTATGATGTCACTTAGAGGGGCAACTTGTTCCCCTGTTCCCCTGACAAAATCCCCTTGTTCTCTGGAGTCTTGTAGGGTCTTTTTAGATTGATATTCAAGCGGATTGATAGGGAGGATTTCACCTGATCCCTGTTTCCTTTTAATTTTAGCCATGTTCCCTTTTTCCCTTCC
>JAADKT020003464.1:0-11662 GCA_011763395.2 Chrysaora chesapeakei
TTTGCAAGGATGTACAGTATAAAGAAAGCTATTTCACCAGAAATTTTAGCACAATCTCAGCCCTGGTTGTTTATTGAACAGTTGCTTATTAAAAAAAAGAGTGTAGGTCAACAGCACAGATAGAAGGAAAACCGAGATGAAAACGATAATTACGAGGTTCATAATGTTTACATTCTGTTGATTATCATTTTTTGTTATTCCTGCAATTCGCGAGTAATGTATTTACGTATCTATGTATAAAGGCGAGTAATTACAGCTAACTGTGAAATATGAAATTATTTTCATATTCTGCGGATTGGATATGTGAAAAACAACTGAGACTAGGTAGACAATGTTTCGTTATCAAAGAAAACCAAACTGTTAAGATTATCACCTTTTATGGGCCTAGATTTGAGTAATGGAAATAAATTGTGAAACGTGAGATTCTTCTTTTTGTGGCACCAAACTTGCGAATCATTATGGAATAGCAAGCTCGCCTAGCAATTCTTGCTTTTTAGTTGCTTTCAACATGGGACTACAACTACAACTACAATATTATCGGTTTTAGTTGAAATATTAGCTATAAAATAACAATATTAGCTGAAACGTGTTATCTATATTTTCTTGCAGTAGCTGGAGATCCTTTACAGAATTATAACAATACTGTGAACGATTGCAAGGTCAATGCTGGAAAATATTCGGACCGAAGCATGACGTACGGACCAAACGTAGTGAGGTCTGTACAAGAAGCTGAGGTCCAAATATTTTCCTGCATTGACCGAGCAATCGTTTAATAAAGGCTTTATTATATGGTGTTGAAAACATTATAGAATATTTTCGAACTTTTTTTGGAGAATGTTTACTCAAAAAAAATATTTTGTCAGTATTTTTATTCCCCATCTCAATCTCTCTCACTTCATCAATGAGAAATTACGTGGCTATATCACGTGGTTATATCAACGCAGGTCAATACGGCTTGTACGGACCGGTGAAGAACCAATCAGATTGCCCCGTTGCCGGTCCGAACAGCCGTATTTTTAAACACCATATAATAATTAGCAACACTTATTGTTAGCCATGCAAATTAAACAAATGTTACAACAATGAAGCCAGTTCAGAGAGCAAAGCACAAGGGAGTATGATTAACAGTAGATTATCTGATGCCACAGCAAAACGGCAAACATACTTCATTCTGAAACAAAGACTTGAAGAAAACAGAGTACAATGACAAAGTTAAAAGCTGTAGGTCTATCACCCATCGTTAGGCAGGCGCTTCTTATTTTTAAAATGTTCTTCAGTTTTTCCCTAGAAGTTTTTATAACACGGTTGTCATTCATACAATGCCCCTTACAAACCAAGCGACTTATGACTAAGTTTTCATTGCACACCAATTTCACACCAATTATTTCTGGTTAGAAAGTTTTCACCATGCAGCTGGACAAAAGAATGAACTGAACAGCTATTTGTTAGAAATAATTAAAGGTACCCATTAGCCATGTTTGAAGAATGAAATCAGCCCAAACAATCTTGAGATCAGCCTATTAGCTTGCAACTCGCATCATATAGAGTACAAGAATCCCCACGTTGTTCCCACTTGTTTCATGTGATCATCATAGTTCTTTCAGGTGTTGTTCTTGCTTTCCCCCGCATTTGTTAGCGGCACTTTCCTTTGTTCTAAGCTGTTCTTTTATCTTTCCCAGTAATAATAATAATTCTGATTCATGGCAACATATTTGTTACAGTAAGTGACTACATACGTTGACATACGCCCAAGAAGAAGCAAAGCTTATCGAGTCTGGGGCGCTTACTTAAATACTAAGTTAAAACAATTAATATAAATTGAATACAAAATGTTTAATTCAGAATAAAGTTAAACAGCTAATGAGCAAATAACTGCAGCTACAACTATAACTTTAACTTTAACTGCAACCCAGTGGTTCTCCCTTTTCCCCCCTGGCAACCTCTTATTCCCATTTATTCCCACCAATTCCCACTTCGTTCGCATTTCTTCTCCCCGATTCCTCCTAATTCCCACTTTGTTTCTGCATTTTCCATGGGTTCCATTATGTTCCATTGATTCTCATTCATTCCACGGTTTCCCAGCTTTATTGCTTGGTCCAGATTTTAGCGTATTCTGGATAATGGCTTTGTAATGATTTTGTTGTCAAAATTCTGACAGATTTGATAGATTCAAAACATCCGCCCTATTTTATTGTTTTAATTGAATGCATTTGCAATTCGATTAGAATAAATGATAAACATCTGATTGTTTGGATTGTTCGAATCGGAGAATTGAAATTCCTATCTTTTCTTACAACATTCCTGATTCCTAGGTAGGTAGGTATATTCCATCCGGTTTGCCGAAAACACCTGCATAATGTTTTCATTCTTCAAACATAAAAATGGAAGAAAACCGACAAACCCTAGAACACAAAGGTCCAAAACATAAAACTTACAACTATGCAGTTTTTCAGGATTATACTTCTGCTTCACAAGTGCTTCGTGTTCCTCCACAGCAACATATTGTCATAGTTATTCCCTATTACTAGCACTGGACTGGTTGCAGTTTAGCTTGTTCCGCAAGAAAATCTGTTTGAGTTTTGGACTGAAAGCCACAATAGTGTAATTTTGAGATAAAGACATTCATTTCCCACACTTGTCCTTTAAACAGTTGGCAACTGCAACAGGGATTCAATGATGGTATCAAACTTCCTTTGAAATGGTAAAACATGCTGTAAAATATTTGGGAGGGTAATGAAAAGCTCAGCTCCAAATTTTGGCCTTTAACTTTAACACAACAGATTTGTCGCTTGTTCTTAAAAGTTGCTCTTGCAATCCTATAGTTTTGTTCACAAAATGAAACAATATTTACCTCACCAGGCTGGAGCTGCAATTTAACTGGATTATTGAAAAAGTAGTCTGTTGTGAATACAATAATGGCAAGGACGGCAGAAGGAATCTCAGATTGGAGGGCTGAATAACTGAAATTTACTTGATGATGATATGATTTAATGACATCATTCTATTGTTTATAAAATGATTCGGGGCTCAAGCCCCCCCTGCCCCCTCCCGCTTCTGATGGCCCTGCTAAGGGGACAAAAGTATTGCAATGCTTGACCTAAAATGGCGGAAAAAAGTAGCCATACGCCTAAGACACAAAGTTGACATAACAAATCTTTGACAGCTCAGGGGGTTCTCTGCACTTGATCTAGGCGGGGAAATTTTCACAATTTCATTAATTTTCAATTAGAATAAAAATAAATGATTTACTTGTTGTTTCTGTTGGAGAAAAATGAAAAACTTTGCAGCATTATCTTCCCAATTTTGAGTGAGTACCGTGGGGGATGTTCAGTACCACAGGAAGGCATCTTGAGTGCCGTGGAGGGATATCATGATGTCTGTGGGGAGGCATCATCAGTACCATGGGGGATGTTCAGTACTCAGGGGGATATCCTGAGTACAGTGGGGAGGCATCTCTGAGCATCATGGGGGTTACTCAGTACCATTGGGAGGCATCATGAGTACAATGGGGGATGTTCAGAACCGTGGGGAGACGTCTCTGAGTACCTGGCAAATGTTCAGTACAGTGGGTTTGATCAACTGTAATCAATCTTGGAATCACTTATTCCACTGTTATTTTTGTAACTTATCGTGCGGGATTAGTACATCGTTTTAAGTCAACACAACGGAAAACAGACTACAAGAGATTTCAAGTTCACAAGAGGGGGATCAAAGAGTCATTCTGCAACATTGGAAACCAGGCATAGGGCTGAATGAAGACATTCTAAGATCTCAACGAACAAACTAAATAGACTTGCTGGCCTCCTACAAATTGCTGTAACAATTTCACAAACTTTATGAAGGCATAACATCAGCCTTCAATATCACAAAGTTTATTTTGTCCCTCTTATAAAAATAAACTGCCACTTACAAACTGATTTCAAGCTTCTAAACTTTTTTGGTTTTTCATTGCTTCTCTTGAGTAAATTCCTAGGCTGCTAATTAGATATTTACTGACTTCTGGCCATTTCACTTCAGGCCAATTAGTAGGGACATCAGACCAGGCATCTGCTGGCATTCTGATTAGGGCAAACAGGCATGTAAATCAATGCAAGTTTCTCCCCAAGATGCTACTCAAACGCTGGATCAACATCAGCTATACTGTATTGCAATGAAGGCATTTCAGTTTGAACATAACTGTTTTGTTGAGAATTCTGATGAAAGGAGAGTTGTGCTCAACTTATTGCTAGGTTCTCCAGCTTTGTTACATTTCTACTTGATTCCATTGCATGGAACTGAAATTTTGATCACAATTGCAGCAAGTTTCTTACGAAATTTCTTAAGATACAAATATAGCTTTTAAAAAATTTAATTAAAATAATGGTTTGATATGAAATATCATGTTCAAAGCAGTCTAAATACATACATTTTCCAGAATTGACCCTAAGTATGATTGTGTAATTTTTACCTAAGCATCAAAGAATACAAGTTAGAAAATATAAAGTTGAATTTAAAAGCAGAAATAGTTTATTAGTTTCTTCTTACTTCTTAATTCATATTGAAGATTTTCTTGATTTTTGGCATATAGATCACTTCGGTGGAATTGAAACTTTTCAAAATCACAACCAGGAAAACAAAAGAATTGCATCCATTGTCAGCTAGGGATATAAGCATTTTCTTTTCCGATTCGGGTAAAGTTTTGAAAACTTTACTCGATCGGGTAAAGTTTTTCGCAATTTTACTCGTTCGGGTAAAATTTTTTTGCAGTTTTTGGCAAAAACTTTACCCGATCGGGTAAAAAATGTAAAAACTCACACATGCAGGCTCCGGGGGTGTTTTAGATGGCATTTTTGAAATCTACGCACCGAAAAACCTATAAAATCGTAAAAAAATTCAGGGGTTGTCCATGCAGCTAGGCCAGAATTCAAATTCGTGTTCGTGTGACGTCATCCCATTGTTTAACACGATCATTGAAGCAAACTTCGTGCAGAAGAAGGTATCAATGAACAGAGCCGTTTATACAGTGGTGTAGTAATACAAATGTACGAAAAGCTTGTTAAATTTTTCGTTATGAGATATGTAACATTTGATATAAGAATATGAACAAAATTCGTCTTTTTAATTATAAAAGATGCAATATTGCGAGCTTAGAATTTCACTTTTGTTAGTTCCTGCTTTGAAAGTCTTTCATTAAATATCTTCTTTGCTTTGGAAAAGCAGACATCCTTGATTTTCAAGAAATATGCACAATTGAGCTCTGCACCACCACCAGATCTATCTCAATCGTGCCTGGTTCTCGCCTTCTCGAATTTCTGATGGTTAGGAACATCTTGTGAGTGTCCAGCCCTACCTCCATAAAAGCATGTTATTTCACCCAGCAACATGTCTTCCTTTACCAGTTGGCGAAATACTGCACAGAGGTTGGCAGGAACCCTCCCAACCTGTTTGCCAAGCTTTTCTTCTAATTTTTCAGCAGCTCTTGACCTTAGCAGCTCAGCTGGCAATGTGTCTGGCATTTTAACCAACATTGCATTTCTGTCATACTCATTTCCATCTTCTGAGACTACCATAAGTGAAATTGCCTGAGGGGGCTTCACTCTAAAAATGTGATACCCTTTTATGCTCCATAAAATAGCAACCTCTTCTTGTCTCCAGAATGTAAAGGGCTTTAAAGTAAATCATTAACCTTGTGTGAATTCGGATTTTCACACTAAGATTGCTTGCTGAATGAATGGATGCTATACTGGAAATTTACCCCCTTGGGTATAATTTTTTTGAAAAATAAGATATTTTCCTTTGCTTCCATTTACTTATGTCTAACTTGCTGTGTTTTGACAAAAGAATGAATCAGGGGGTTTTGCAACTGGAAATGTATTATAGTCAGAATGAATGGATGCTTTAGAAATTTAACTCGTTTTGGCAAAATTGAATCTTATTTAAATGGAAATTTTGAGTCTCTCTATCATTGCCCGATAATAAACTTGTTGTGTTGACGTGGAAAGTTTCAGGTGGGTTGTGTTAAAGTATAGGTATGAATTAAAGAAAGAAGATGTAAAACCTCTAAATGTCGTACGACAAGATGAGCAAGTTCACAAAATATTCACGGTCTTGTGGTGCCACAACCTATGGCAATCCAGATGATCAAAATGCTCCATGTGGACGAATCTTCCCGTTGCATGGACGAGGTAAGGCTATTAAAGTAGGTAAAGAAATATTAGAAGGCCTTCTACGAGACAAAATTATCGATAATGACACTAGCTTTATATGCCAAAGTTGTCTAGATGCTTATTCACAAGGTAAATCCCTCCAGGGTATTCAAAAATCTTTTGAAGATATATCGTTGTCTATGACAGAAGACATGAAGCACATATACCAACAAGAGAATACTATTTCTGTAGATTCCTTAAAATCTTACAACTCAAAAGAATGGCTAGAAGAACGACCCCCAGAGTTAGTGAAACTGATAGTGCACTTGTGTATGTTCTGAAAGTCATCTTAAATATGAGAATAACTGGACGTTTTTTATTTCAAGATTAATAGAACTGTTGTATTCCGCAAGAAATTCGCGACTTGTTCTTCCGATTGCCTTTCAGAAAATTTATACATAGTAAGGAACAGTAAGCAGCTTATAGAATACAACAAGTGTGTTGGCCCTGCAGGCTCTTATTCTTATCTACAAGAGTGGCTCTTCAAACAAGCTAGTGAACCAATTCGTTTTCCGACAGGGTTAGTAAAATGTGCATTTGACAACGAACAAGTTATTGGGAAAACGAGATTGATAATGTCGGAAAACAAAGTTCCATTAAGTGTTATTACTAGCCATGCATATTTTAAAATTGATGAACTAAGTAATATACAGAATGAAATCCTTACTTGTCCCCGTGTTTGGTTTTTCCACTCGAATAACGATGACATGCAAAACAGACTCTTGAATACATCTGAGGACATTAAAATGCTTTTCAGGAAAACAAGAAATGGCTTCCTTGAGACAAGACTTGAAAAAATCATCAGAGAGCAGTTGAAAGATGGACATGATCACTCTGACGGTATTGACAAAATTGATGAAATGTCAAGAGTACATCAGTCTCAGAAAATTTGTACAGAATGCGGAGCTGCAAATGATGTATCTTATACAATTTGTAGGAATTATCCTTGCAAGGGTCTGCTGACAAAGTTAAGCATCCATGTAAATGATTTTTTGATAGATAATGAGGAAAGAGCAAGCCTTGCCATGAATCACTTCGATAGCATTAAAGCAAAAGAAAACAAAGTTGTCGTTAAAGCAGGGGAGCCATACTTTTTAAATCCAAACATTTTCGAAACGATTGTTCAAATTCTACGAAATTTAGGACACAGGGCTGGAATCAAGCGATACGGAACTGGTGAAAGGCAATGGATTATTCTTGAAGTGATGGAACAATTTTTTGCATTGTCGATCAGATTACATTCAATGTTATTTTTTGTCCGAATTGTAAAACATCCTTCTACGGAAAAGAAGCGTTTGCACATCATGAATGCATGACTGTTATGAATATAATTCCGGGGCACGAATTTGACTGGATTGTTTTACAGCCAGGTGTTCTTCATATAGAGATGAATGCATGGAAAGTTTTCATGAACATGAACTGGGAAGTATTTGGAGAAGGAGTTGTGATATGTTTGGGTTTCAAAACAACTAAGGCAATTGAGTTCGCAAGAAGATGCTCTGATCACCATAAAACAAACATGGCAAGTTATGGAAATTTTGTATCTTGCTATCATAGATGAGCTTCTCGTTCCTTTCGCTCGTGATCTGTTGAAGTCTAACATCTCTGCAACAGCTGAGAACTATTGGCAATGGGTTGACGAAAAAGTTAAAAACCCAAATTTTATATACATGATGCAGATGGCATCTACCATTCTGCACACTATAATGTTATTCAGAGATTGCGTTAGAAAGGGTGACTTCGATGCAGCAACATCAGGAAAAGAAAAACTTAAGCTGCTTTTTTGGGACGAATCACCCAAACTATCGTAGAATTATGGCTGTGGAAATGTGTTGGCGATTAAAAATGCCTCCCTAAGTGCTTGAAATAATAAAGAAATCTTTTTCCTCGAGTGGGGTGCAAAATATAGGCCATTACCAAGGAGGAGATGCTTGCTTAGAAGAGATTAATAAGAATGCAAAATTTTGGGTGTCTTTAGGTGTTACATCTGAAGAGGACTGGATGAAGATATTTAGAAATTTAGACAAGCTAAATGAGGTAATTTTCGATTGTTAATTCCTGATAGAACAAAACGACAACAATGCAAATCAAAACTGATAATAAAACTTTCCTGCATAGATCACTATAGTTTCTAGTATAAACTTGCAAAAAAACGCCAGCGATTACTCGAAATGCAACGCGCATGGCACTTTTGCTTTTTTTAGCTCCTTCTTTGACTCTCCAACGGAATCTACATACATACATAAATACATACATACATTATTTAGTTGATAATGCAGGTCAAGATTTCAGCTATACGCTGATGTGGACTTGCAAATTAAAAGTTAAAATAAAAAAAAATAAAAGGGAATAAAAAAATTTACAGCTAAAATGTATATCAAAATGTTAAAAATAAATATAGTTAATAATGTCTTTCTTTGATACCATAGATGATGACCCTAAGATATATTGTCTATTAGATTACTTTGTTTTTTAAGAGAATTTTTTAATGAGTTAAAGCTTCGGGAACGTTTAACCCCTTCTGGGAGTGAATTCCAGATAATAGCAGCACGATCTTTGAAAGTCTGCCTTCCTGTTTCTGAATATGGTTTTCCTAATATCACCTTGTGGTTGTCTCTCATAGATCGTGTGTGTTCTTTTTTCAGTATTAGTGAATTGATAGCATCATCTGGAAGCAAACATTTTGTGTGGCCCCAGTAATCACACTTGTCTTCGTCACAGCCAATCCATGTCCAGACTGGTGCTCCAATTAACTTCTTCAGCTTCATCTCCTCTTTGCTCTTATAAATTATTTTACATATACGACAATTATTAACTGAGCTTATTGGTGCCTTTAGTTGCCTTTTTTGCTTGATTTTAGTATCTCAACCACGCCAGGCATTTTTGAAACCACTCTTGTGTTGCACAATTTTCACTTTTTGTTGGTGTTGCAAAGCTGCCATGTGTTGATGTAGCTGTGGTAGACTTTTTTCTTGGACTATAATTATGTATGCCATTTCGTTTTTGAAAAACTTTTCTTTAATCTTGGCTTTTTCTGACAGCAAGTACTTGACAATGAGAGTTGTTTCGATACCTCCCATTTCATGAAGATAGTCAATCTACAAAGAAATCTTTTAAAGAAAGTGGGGATATCGGAAATGGCAAAATGGAAAGGCAGCCAATCAGTATCCAGAGCAGAAGTTACCCGAGTGCGTGCATTTTTTCGTGGATTAAGTTCTATTTCATGTCCTTTTGCATTCGAAAAACTTAAAAGTCTCGATGGGAAAGGGCTCAACCCTGAATTGCTCAACTTCTGCAGAAGCCATGGAGATACAAGACGCCTACACGAAGACATTTGCAGTCTCTCCTGATAGAAGATGCGAGAAACCAGAGGGAACCCGTGTAATTTGGCTCACAGAAGATGAAAAAGAGTTCAACTTGACTAAAGCACAGTTAAAATACAATATTTTGGGAGAAATAGGTTGCCTGGAGCCTGCTGCAAGCCAATTGATGAAAGAAAAATTCTAAAAAATGACAGCAAAATCAGTTTATGTTCAATCTTACAAAGATCTTACTTCTAACTAAAATATAATGCAATCATATATTCCGTATTTTTACCCTTTAGCATGGAACTTTTTAATAGTAAGCAATGTAGATGTAATTAATGTGCGATATTTTAACTTGCTTCTCACAGTTTTCAACCTTATGGAAAATGTGACTTGCCGGGAAAGGGTAGAATTGAAGGTTGGTTTCGTTCGTCCACAGTCATGCTGACCTTGGGCTGCATCTGTTTTTGAGCAGGTGACAGGGTCTTCATGGATATTCTGGGCACCATCTTGACCTTTCTCGTCTAGAACTAATAAATCTACCTCATTTGTGAAATCGGAGTCTTGTATATCTGTATCCACTGGGGGCTTTCGATCTTTTTATGTGTGGGTGACTGGCTCTTCATCGATATTCTGTGCACCAGGGTGATCTTTTTTTGCCTTGAACTAAATCCATCCATGTGTCATATTGAAGTCATCTATATCTGTATCCATGAACTGTCTATCGTATATACTAAACGACTCAAGATTTATACAAGAGAAGTCTATGGTAGATAATTCATTACTTTCAGAGTCAGACATTTTGCCACTTCTCAAGACAAAACAAGAAGCTGGAAACAAGATAGCAGAGTAGTCAGAAATAGTAACTCAAGGTACTTTTATATGGAAGGCCTGTTACGACCACCCCTCGAAGCTTAAATTAATGCTTGTCAACTTTTTTGCAGAGAAACCCATGCGTAAATTGGAGAAAACATTGAAGTAGTGTTCTAAAACTTTGTTATCGAGTGATAACAACTTCTTCTAGTTTATTTTAGTTTACATTGACTTTATTTAACACTTTATGCAGGATATAACAGTATAATTATGATATACCAAATATCCTGCAGCAATGGTGGGCTCAGGAGAAAGCCCGTGAATGTTCATTCATTGACATGTTTCACACAAGTCTTTTTTTGAATCCAAGTTTAGAAATATCTATTGCAACTTTTTTAATTTTTATATTGGAAATAGACCATGTAACTGTTTTCTCCTTGCATTTTCGTTGTAACAAAAATAAAGAAGGTATTTAATGGAAGAATTTTAAAGCAGGAACTAACAAAACTGAAATTCTAAGCTCCCAATATTGCATCTTTTATAATTAAAAAGAAGAATTTTATTCATATTCTTATATCAAATGTTTCATATCTCATAACAAAAAATTTAACAAGCTTTTCGTACATTTTTATTACTACACCACTGTATAAACGGCCCTGTTTATTGATACCTTCTTCTGCACGAAGTTTGCATGGATGATTGTGTTAAACAATGGGATGACATCACACAAACACAAATTTGAATTCTGGCCCATCTCCATGGACAACCCCTGAATTTTTTTACGATTTTATAGAATTTTCGGTGCGTAGATTTCAAAAATGCCATCTAAAATACCCCCTGGAGCCTGCATGTTTGGAAAATCTGAAAAAGTAAACGTGCAGTTTACTACATGCATTCTTTTGGCAACCAATGTTCCATGATAGTTTAATTCCAATCTTATCAATTCTATCTTCTATTTCATAATTTTCAAAAAGATTGCAGAAAACATTCTTTATTGACTGTTGAAACTCAAAAACATTTCCTTGAACAGGCCTTATTTCAAACTTATTTTTTAGATTACTAATCATTTTGAGTTAAACATGATTTGCATGTCAATGCCGGTTCATGATAAGAACCATGGCTTATAAAGGCACTTTCTTTCACATATAACACGGATCTCAGATCACTCACATTTTCCATATTTTTTGATTAGTAAGGATCTTGTTTTTCGAATAATATTTCCTTCATCTGCCCGACCTTATTTTTACCTTAACAGCTATGGGAGTAAATTCATCATGCTGTAAAAACTAAAATGGTCTTCTGGAGCCATCTGCTCTGGCCTTAATGGTTTGATATTTCTGAGCTCTGCTATAATCATCA
>JAADKT020003686.1:0-11649 GCA_011763395.2 Chrysaora chesapeakei
GAGTCCTTGGGAGGAGGAAGTCCTTGAAAGCGGAGGTCCTTGCGAGGCGGTGGTCTCACTCGGGCAAGGGCTAGTGTTTGTTCTAATATAATTCTGAACTGATTTAAAGAAAACTCGGAAACCTTGGAAATATTGTACTGCCCTAAGACAAATATCTATTTAGAAAATTTTCCCACAGAAGAATGGTTTGATAAATATCAGGAAAAGCTCAAAAGCCTTAGCTATCTAATTATTCCCTAAGATAAGTAATCTGCAATAAAACGGTGGGGGGGGCAAAGAATCCCCTTCCCGTAACGAATAGAGTAAATAAGATTAGATAATGCAAATACCAATTGAAGAACGAAATGAATAAAGTTTCTGGCTTTGAATAAAATTAGTATCCCCAATTCCGTAATCAATAAAGAGAGGAAACTTCAATTCTTAACCCTATTTCACCTGGGGGTACCAAACGTTTGATTTGTGCGTCTAAATTACAATCAGAAGCCTGAGCCTCCTGATATGCAAGCTTGAGTTTTAACTTTTAGGGTCTCAAAAATGAAAATTTAATGATTCTTTGTATTTATAACTCTGTAGCCATAGCAACCAATTTGCTGCTTAGTGATTTACATTGACAATAGTAAATAACAAGAGAAATTTTCATTTCTGCATGTAAAAGTATTTTTATTAACAGCAGAATGATGTTTGGTTTAGATTCTTAATATGGGAAATATCTATCGGCCTCAATCATTTGGTTTTGATGTTCTTCAAAAATGATGACATCGTCAAATGAAAACTGTTTTGTGACGTCATATCACCTATATACAAGTATTTGCAATTTTTTTCAGTAGATTTGTTTTTTATGTAGAAGACAAAATGCATATTAGTTTTAGATACCCAATCTCGCATAATAGCTGAGATAAATAGGAGAAGGGGGACACAATGCAAGAATGTTTTGAAACGCCCAGGTGAGATAGAGTTAAACTATATCGATGGAATGAGATTGGATGGCTAAACCAAAATATTCTGAGGGGCTAGGAAGTACTTTGCATTGCAAACAATCGAAGTAGCATTTTAAGAAAACCAGAAAACTCCAAACATTGTTTTACCTTGTTCGTTATGATTATGACTAACGTTTCATTAAAGCTTTTAAAGATGTATTAGAAGGTTAGGTTGAATAAGAAGAAAGAAATACACCAGGGATGGCAATATTTCTTTACATCTGTTACACTGTCTCCGTTCAAAAGATCAGAGCGTTTAATACACCTTTTCAATTTACGGCCTCGTTTTCAAAAGTTTTGAAAATTTTTTTGTACGAGAAGTTCGGCTTCAGTTTCGCATTCAGCGCCTTATTTTTAGTCTAAGGCAAATTTTCGTCCCTCTAGTCTTTACGATCTTGATTTTATAGCGATGTAAAGTTTGAAAATTTATAAGGGACTTGACCGTGAAAAATTACTGAGGGTGTAAAATTTCACCCCGAGCTATTTTTCACGGTCAAATCCGTTATAAATTTTTTAACTTCTAATCGCTATAAAATCAGTATCGTGAAGACTAGAGGGATTGAAATTTGCCTTCAACCTAAAACTGAGGTGCTGAATCCGAATCTGATACCGAAATTTTCGTACGAGCGAATTTTCGATAATTTTGAAAACGAGGCCCTAAGTTGAAAAGGTGTATATCTATGATTGGAAGAGAAGGTAAGACGCAGGGCTACAAGGCTACTATGAGATGGACCTCACTGTTTCTTTATGTAGTTAAAAATCAATCAATCTTTGATTTCTATTTTTACTCAAGAACAAAGAAAAAGGTTCAAGAATATCAGAAACAATTAATTTCACTTGAAAGAGATGAGGAGAACAAGAAAAGCTTCGTAGAATGCTTGAAACAGTTGAATGCTTCGAATTGCGGAAAAGAATCCAACAATTTTTGGACCGTTCAGTTAACTTTTTTCATATTCGATTTCCATTGTAACCTTAGTTAGTAGTTTATAGTTTTTTCTACCGAAAGCCGTTTGAAAAAAGAAGTTAAACAGAAAATGAAATTGAATATCAAATGCTTATCGATAATATGCCCAAAAAACAGAAAGCTACGGTGAGACGCTCATCATAAACATGCTCTAAATAAGAATTTAAAATTCGTTTATATACGTACATCTATATCGCTATTATATTATAAAAGAAATACAAAAAACGTAATTAATCGCATGGAGCTACATTCTGCTTAATTTATCTCAACAAATTTATTTCCCCAACCTGGCTCAGATATTTTTATCTTTTTTGGCTGCTCATTTGACTTTTTCGAGCTTTTTCCGTGAATGGACTCAACAGAAACCTCGTTCAGGTCGTCTTCGCCATCACTTCCACTACCACCATTTATTCCTGACCCTTCTTTAATGTCACCAGATTCTGAATCGGTCAATTTATCTCCGGTTCCAGATCCTCTGGTGTCTTCATCACTGCCTGTTGGATTAGAGATGGCATTTCATATTTTAAAAGCAATTACAACAAAGTCTATATGGAGTAACGCATTGAAGATTTTCAACTGGAATAATTCGATTATGCTATATGATCGTTGAAAATACTGACGATGTTTTGGTTTTAAGCAAAGTAACTATGGAAAGTGCATGACAGTTGGGATAAGCATCTATACAGTAGATGGTGACGTGAAGGTGAGCTGACTGAAAACAGTGGAAGTAAGTAACAGTTTCAACCGAATCGAGCAGTACCTAAATCAACGCATGAAATGGATAAACACCAGTGACAAATGCAAACATGCAAAGGTGTCAAGCAGAAGAGTCATAGATAAGGAACCGGCTGCGTATGGTTCTACTCCCACTGAACATCGAATCGTTATACTGTTATTGCACGATAATAGCGGTGAATATCTGTTCAGAACTGGCCTAAACTTTGTTCCCCGGCACTCAGTGTAGCCCAGCCAAAGAAATAGTACTATTACTGGTAGAAATTAACAAATAAATGGATATAATGGTCAGGGCTGTTAGAGGAAAATTTTGACCGAATCGTGCATTTTATGATACCAGCATGAAACTTCGTGAGCCTACATAGTTTGATGCGCTGAAAAAATAGGGTCGAGACCCCAACTCAAAAATGCCCAAAAATGCTATTTTTAACATGGGGTACTTGGTTCTAACCCCTTTTGAAGGCTCTTACTGTAAAAACCGTTCAAATTACGATATCACCATGAAAATCGGCATTCCAACATAGTTTGATGCGCTGAAAAAGGTAAGGTTGAGACCCCAACTCAAAAATTCTCCAAAATGCTATTTTTAGCATGGGTTACTTGGTTCCAACCCCTTTTGAAGGCTCTTACTGTAAAAACCGTTCAAATTACGATATCACCATGAAACTCGGTATTCCAAAATAGTTTGATGCGCTGAAAAAGATAAGGCCGAGACCCCAACTAAATAATGCCCCAAAATGCTATTTTTAGCATGGGGTACTTGGTTCCAACCCCCTTTTAAGGCTCTTGCTGTAAATACCGTTCGAATTACGATATCAGCATGAACCTCGGTATTCCAACACAGTTTGATGCCCTGAAAAAGGTAAGGTTGAGACCCCAACTCAAAAATTCTCCAAAATGCTATTTTTAGCATGGGTTACTTGGTTCCAACCCCTTTTGAAGGCTCTTACTGTAAAAACCGTTCAAATTACGATATCACCATGAAACTCGGTATTCCAAAATAGTTTGATGCGCTGAAAAAGATAAGGCCGAGACCCCAACTAAATAATGCCCCAAAATGCTATTTTTAGCATGGGGTACTTGGTTCCAACCCCCTTTTAAGGCTCTTGCTGTAAATACCGTTCGAATTACGATATCAGCATGAACCTCGGTATTCCAACACAGTTTGATGCCCTGAAAAAGATAGAATGCAGACTCCAAATAAAAATGTATGCCCCTTTGTGCTATTTTTAGAATGGGGTGCTTTGACCCAGGCCCCCAACGGTGATATTGTTGTAACTTTATTGCAATCAGTGATGCTGCAATCAAACTTGATCTACATAGGCAGTTTGATGTGCTGAAAAATATATGATGCAGAACCCAAACGAAAAATGTCCCTTTGCCCTATTTTTAGACTGGGGTAATTGGTTACAGACCTCCACGTAAGCTACAACAGTAGCTCTAATATGAATTGCACATTCATGAAACTTGGCGAAGAAGGGGTAGTTTGAGACGCTATAAAGGATAGGATATGGACCCTAACTGAGACATACCCCTTGCGCTATTTTTAGACTGAGGTAATTTGTACTAAACCTCTACGAAAGCTATAACAATAGTTCTTAGCTATATGAATTGTGATACATGTATCAAGCTGGTGAAAAGGGATATTTTGACACACTGAGAAAGATAGGATATAGACAACAACTGAGAAATGCCCATTTGTACTATTTTTAGTTCGGGGTGATTTTTTACCAGACCTCTGCATAAGCTTTACGGTTGCTTTGTTATAAAGTGTAGTGCAGGTATCACACTTTGCGAAAAAGGAGAGTTCGGCTATTGCCGTCATGCTTGTTTAAATTGCAACCTCCGCATTGTTTGTTGATGCAAAGAACTCAATTCTGCTTCAGACGGTCAAGGGCTACATATCTCTGGCAAAATACCTGAGAATTCAACAGTTGCCAGAATGCTTATCTATTCAGGGACCCACAGATTGTACATTTTGCAACGACTCAGAGACTCTTTAGGGCTGACCACGATTTCTAAAGAAACTCTATCAATTAACACATTTGGCCGCGAAGAAGGGGGAAAACAGTGCGTGAGAAGCGCATATAACGATCTGAATATTTGTGTTAAGACTTATGTGGTGCCTGTGGTATGTGCTGCATTAAACAATCAGAAAACTGACACTGCAATCAAACAATACCCTGATATTGCGGCTCTCCATTTAGCAGATTTTCACAGATTTTCGAACGAGCTGAAATCGATATTATAATTGGTCTATATTATAAGTATTACTGGGACTTCTTAACTGGCGGAACAATAAGGAGGGGGGGGGGAGCAAGGAGGGCCGATTGCCTTAGAGTCAAAGGTTGGATGGCTATTATTAGGACAGATACCTGATGTTGGCGACTCTGGAACGAGCTTCTACAAATTTGACACAAAATAGCGTTTTGCAAATTTCTGAAGTGAATGAAGATGACAAACTTGAGACTCAGCTATCACGATCTGCTGGGTTTATTGCTACATCGTTACTTTAGGTCAAGGATTTGAAAAATGATTGATTTAGACAGACAAATTTTTTTAAAAATTTCGTATGGCGAGTTGTGCTTTTTTAATTAAAAATTTGACTGTTCTTTGTGTTGACTAAAAAAATATTGTGTCAAAAGTGTTGCTTCTTTCTAGTGTCGTTCATGAAGTTAAGCTTAACAAAGTGATGTCGGTGTAATTCCCATTCCTTCAAAACCACGAGTACCAAATTTGATGCTCAAAAATTAAATAATAACTTTGGTACGAGGGTTTCTTTACAGGGTTCATTTTTCCGGAACACCCTGTAATAGAAAATATAAATATATACATTCGTTTTCCTCCAAGATTAGCACTCTAATGAACTAAGAAAGAAGAGTCTGCTATTTATTAATGCTGATTACATTAATTCCTAAACTGGCAATGAAAATTAGCTTGAAACTGTCAACATTATCATGCTAAGTATCCTAATGATCAAAAGTTTCGTTTCTGCTGTCCACTGCATTCTAAGTAACTTCAAAACCTAGTCAGTAGAGCCTGCTATCAAAAAAGTAAGCTTAGCGTTGCATAAATTGCATTTTAAGCACAATCAACTGCTAACTTCTTTATTTCTACACCGTCATTAAGACTTTGTTAGCACAGTAACGACCCTAAAAAATCTAGGCTGCCAGTTTCGACAGTCAGTCACCTAGATGACGTTTTATGTTCTAAAAAACTAAGTCAATAAAGCCTGTGCAAATGCAACGCGATGCAGCACGGGAGCCCGAAGGTCAGGAGAAGTAATAATGCACGGAGTTGCGCTGCGGTGCTTTTGGAAGGATATGTAATTCTCGATTAGGTGCGCTCTCCAAGTTATTGCAGATTTGCTATTACAGACGACCAGGACCGATGAAATGAACAAAATTGAAATTACTGCCGCAGTGAGAAAAAATATGTTATCTTATCTTATGCAAAGGATCCATTGATCTTTCAAAGGTAATATTTCCTGCCTCGTATGATTTCAAACACAACTTTGTGTGTTGTTTTTCGCAAGGCTTTTCTAAATTAGAAATTTGACTACATAATGAAAGCACCCCTGTGTATAAATATCATTTTTGCTGGGCTTTTGTTTGTGTTCCTACTGGGGAGAATCAGAAAGAGAAATTTTGACACTTCTAAGTTGCAAACTATTTTCAGGTAATAAGATTACCCATTTAAGTTGTAAACAAGGACATTTTGTTTGCTCCCTAATCACTTTCTCCCTAAGCACCCTGCAAAAATGACAGTACCCTCGACATCACGTTTCCCCTTCCGCCCTTCGGGCTTCCTGCTAAAAGAAAAGAATGAAATAGACCTTCAGTTGACTCGCGTAATAGAACTGAATTTCACAGAAATTTGATGAAAAAAGACAAAATTTAGTTTTTCTTTAACCAAAGAAAGAAAGAAAAAGAGTACACAAATCGTAACACCCCCTTTTAGAGACTTTTGTATTGAAAATTTCAGGAAAATTCGTAGATATTTCCACAGTTTAAAACAGATTTAAACTAAGAAACAGAAGCTTAAATTTTTGCAGTACGTTTCAAATTTTTATAGCATATGCATCTTCCATGCCTTCAATTTAAATATAATAAGAAAAAAATGTTTTGAAACCATGTGATTTCAAACAGACTAGTTGAATGGCTACTGTGTTTACTTGGTATTTAAAAAATGTAACCTTAGGCATAAAAATTTGTTTGCTAGAGATTCCCTTGCTTCATCTGTTAGAGGTTCCCTTCATTTCTATGTTCCCCCATTCCCCGTTCCCCCTTTTAAAGCTAGCCAAAACTATGACATGTAAGTTTATGTCATTACTCAACATTTGTAATGCAAATTGGATATGCCAGTATGCTAAAGTAAGAGATTTTTGTTTGAATATTACACGCTTGACTGATTGGCAAACAAACGGTAGTGTTTAACAGGGAAATACTTTCTTCTGCAACCTTTTCTCTGAAGACAAGTTTTCTGTCATGCAAAATTCACAACATTTAATTCAATTGGTTTGAAATCACACAGACCCTATAGGGCTCCATGGAGAGTTCGGCATTCGATCATAGATTCATGAAGAGACAAAAGGACAACCGAGATTAATGAGGGAGACAACAGCGATTTCTTGCATTACAATAGATTATAATACACAAACAATACTTTTCGCAATGCATCATAACGAACAATGAAACAATGCCAAATTTGACCAGGCAAAACATGAAATCCTCACCATACATATCCCTCGCGCTTCCCGCGAGTCAAAAACGAAAACACGAAAGGAAAATTCCTTCCTTTGACTTTGTTAGGAGGCTTTTTTGTCTTGGCATACTAATTATAGTTTCAAAGAAAAATTCCTCGGTAGCAAAAGTCGCGAAAGCCACGTGCCCTCTTTGATGATAAGCTGATGCAAACTAAGAAATACTTGCAAAAATTCACTGAGGTCAAATTTCCATTCGAAATTATTCCTAATAATAGTTGCCATTTTTTTCAAGACATTGCATACCCGACAAAATATAACACAATGACAAGACGATCTAAATATCCTAAATAGCTTTCGTAGAATGTTTTTTATAAATCATCACCCGCGAGCCCGAAGTCCCTACTGGCCCGCGAAACACGAAAGCGGGCCAGCAGGCGCGCTTGCAGGTTAGGGTTAGCATTTTAGAACTCGGTACATACCATCACCAGAGCCAGCTCCAGATTCTTCAACGGTGACTAGCTTTGTCTTCGGGTTAGCTTTATTTTTTATACTAACATCTGCATCGGGTTCAACATCTTCCAAATCTCCAGATGATGCCCCTGAACCAGAACCAGAAATTAGATCTGCTTCAACAACTTTAGCTGTAGGCTTAGTCAGCGGGTTTGAGCTGTTCCCGTACCCATTTTCATAATCAACTTCTAGTCCTTCGCCACTTGCCGAACCAGACCCGGAACCGTAATTGTTTCCTGATCCAGTACCAGATCCGGAAGGTTTGACAATTTCACCTGCGAAGGAGAGAAGCAATTTGAGTGCAGTGATGTTTTTTTTAAGCCAGGGATAAATATTTTTTCAAGTCAGGGATAAATGCGTCCATAAGTAGCAGTGTCTTTTCTCATGGTGACCACCAGGTTATACTCCTTATAAAAATGTCAGTCCTACAACTTCGCTCGAGGTTGTTCTTGCTGTTTTTATTAATCGTTGTATTAGCCTCGGTGGAGCGAAAAATCAAAAGTCGGGCAGTGTAAACTCGAGAATCGTGTAGAAGGACCATCAAATAACCCAGTTTCAGCCAATTGTATTCTGTGAAATTACCAGCCCCAAAGTGTGATATGATTCTCAACCGTCAAGCTAGACTTACTACAGTTTCTAGTTCTACGAGTATCTAGCGTACGCTCCTGTACTTTTTATTTGACATTCTAACAGAGACTCTTGTAGTGGGCAAACAGCTCTTGAAGTAAGACTTGAACTTAGACAGTTGTTCGCTTTTGAATTGACCGCTGGACTTGGGCGATCTCAGTTTAGTGTTAGCCTCGGTTTCATGGGCGATAACTGGGATTCGGGTAATAATAGTGAATCTGTATTATTCAGTTAAATCAGCCTATCTGGAACTGGCAAAAAGGATGCCTTGTTTTTATTTCATAGGTATGTGGAAATTTTGTGATGCTACCGACCTGGAATAGTTAAGGCTCTTTTCAATTCTGTCGCAAAATTTTATTTCAAATCAAGTGATATTTTCGACTTGTTTCTATCTGTTTTATAAGACTTTTAACTTTTCTTCAAGATTTGGGCTCTAGGCCCTGGTCGGCCTAAATCAGGCCAAAATGTCGCCGTCATATTTGCAATTTTTAATAAAAATTAGAATTTATGGTTCCATTCTGATCATTCTTCATAGGCGCTGATATGAAAAAGAGGTATCTTCTTCATGGGCAGCATGTTCGTAACCACAACTTTCGGCAAAGGGAGCAGCTACCCCGCAACTCTAGGCAACAACCCACCCTTAAACATCAATCCGCCATAGGACAACATTTATAAGATCACCCAAAGTGTGCGGAAAATTACAACGAGGATTGTTTGAGAATAATTGGTAGGGCTAGATCCTTGTTTCATCTCGTCTGTCCACATCAAAACCAAAAAGCCGGTTCTTTGTAGACAGGAAGAGTTCGTTTTCTCACTTGGACTCTTCAATTACTTCTCATTGTTCTTCCCGCATAAAGCTGATGGGTGTTTAAAACACAAAGCAAATTCAGCTTTTCTTTCTCATTGGTGCATTTTGAGCCGCATCTGGGTATAAATTCCGCCTAAGTCTATTGCTTCGGTCTGATTCTGACGTTCATACTCAGAGGAGTGTCAGACGAAAAATGCTGTTTCCGCTGTTTATCGCAATTGTGAAGTTTTATAAGAAGACTCCAAAACTGTTAAAGAAACTGTAACGCGGTGACGTGAGTCTATGTTATTGTTGGTTAGTATAGTGAGCCTACTGGTAAAAGACTCTATCAGTTCAATATCTTAGGATAAACGTACCTTGGATTAAAATAAAGTAGAATTAGTAAAACACAGATGATGAAAACACAACTATTTTTGTGAAAAATTTGCAGCAGTGCTCAACCATGACATTTCATATTTGGACCAGTTGTTGCTACCTTACTCCGTTACCAATAAAAATTTTAAAGTAATACACTGCTAATGAACCTTTTAAAAATTCCTGTCGAAAAATTTTTGCATACAAAACATTAATAGGGCTGGCAGAAAATCACTAGTGTTTTACACTTGACTGTTCTTTACTCAAGCCCGAGCACACAAATTGTTCGGAAAGTGACATATGTGAGATACACTTACATTTCCTAAAGCAGGAAAGGTTATCGAGAGAGCTTCCTTGGCAATACTTTCCTTTAAACTGAGGCACTGGTTTATCACAAGATCGTTTTCTAGTCATGTTTCCCGAACCACATAAGACGTTACACGTTGACCAAGAACTCCATAAGCCCCAAGAACCATCAACTGAAAACATAAAAGAAAATTTCGTTAAGACGAAAAAGAAGAGGGCATTCAATTTACCGATCAATTAAACGTTGATATTCAACGAGGGGTATTTTACTGTAAAAATATGTATAAGATTCCTTATGACAAAAAAGGATTTCCAGAGATTTGCAATGGTGAGTGATAACGGCACAGAAAACAAAAACGTGAACATTCAGTAAGTCCCAGCAAAAAACGGGAATTTGAGAAACTTTGGGCTGATCTTTCGATTAAACAAGAGCTGCAATCACATGGCAGGGGGTCAAGTTAATTATAGATGCTAGTTAGTTAATATTTTCCTAAGTACACGCTAGAGGACGGTCACGTTTTTGTATGCTCTCCTTAGCGCTATAATATACTTAACTACACTGGCTCGTAAATCAAAATTTTAAATTATAAAATGAATCAAAGAGAATTCAATGTAAAAGGTAGCTGTGGAGTTTTGAGTACGAAGAAAGAGAGATTGTTGAAATGGGAAAATGCCTTGAAAACACTCAACTTGAATTAAAGAAAAAGAACTCGGTTAGTATAGACTGTGCAGTTGACAATGAAAAAGAATTGAAATTCAAGGTAAGCTTTACAACTAACAAAATAAAGAGTAAGGAGATATATACATTTACAATTTATAGGGGCGAAAATGCGAAATTTATGACTATCCAGGGGATAGATGTAAATGTTCGGAAGGAAACGGAATTTGTTAATTTAAATGAATTAGTAGATGGAAAAAAAATATGAAGATGTCGACTGGAATACAGGTTTGATTATAAAAACAAAACAAATCAATGTAAAAATTAAGAGAGCAAGTTTAACATAGACAAAGTAACAGACGTGGGCATTGAAGAAGTTAGTACATCGAAAAAACTCTCAAAAGAAAAGAGAGAGGATCTATTAAAGAAAGCAAAGAGAAGTGTACAGAAAATGAATAGTTAAAGAGATGAAGAGTTCACCAATAGTGAACTTCGCTTCTTCTCAGTGGGTTACACCCACACTTATCAGTTGATTAATCATGGGTGTCACCCATGTCAAGTGTACATTTTTTGAACTTCATATTCCCAAGTTCAGATTAATCATGGCTTGAACAAAAACAAATCAATGAGTAATCCAAAGCCTGCAAATCCGATTCTGTCGATGTTTTTACTGGCTAATCAATGGTGGTCGGCGGTGATGGCAATCGACGAAGAATCAGTTTTGACTGCTCCAACGACCGAAGAACATGACTTTCTAGCTCTTGGGTAAGTTGTCTTAGAGTTCTTTGCATACATATTCGTTACTCATACAAATACCCATGGGGGGTACTCATTAACTTTCAATACGGGGGGGGGGGGGTCCATGTCAATATTTGGGGCCCGAAATCTTAAGCTTATTCAATATTTGGGGTCTTTGAATTATAACATTGACAAAATTCAATATTTGGGGTCCACAAATCTGAAGGAAGAATCTTGCGATTTGGTGCGATTCATTACAATGACCCA
>JAADKT020003797.1:0-11649 GCA_011763395.2 Chrysaora chesapeakei
AACTCTATTTGACTTCAAATTAGGGAAGTTCCGCGAGATCGAATTCCGCGTTATTGATTTTGCCATAAGGCGAAAATAAAAAACGAGGAACCTCTTTTCGCGGAACTTTTCCAGACAGGTTTTTACTAAGGGGAAAAGTCGTGTTTATTTAAAGAAAACCAAAAATGCAACAAAACGAAAGAAATTTGATTTAAAATGCATTAAATTATTAATAAGAAACGCACAAGAAATTATTCCGCGTTTTTTATTTTGGCACAAAGGCAAAATCAATAACGCGGAACGTATTTTCGCGGAACAAATCTGTTCCGCGGTTCTGCAGAATTTTGGCGTTCCGCGTTATTGACCTGGCCATGCCTTTTCCATTTTACAAGACCATACTTTAACAAAAAGTGGTCTTGCAAAGTCTATACCTGTCTTGCTAAATAGGGGTGACTCTTGTAAGCTTAAATTTGGTAATGAAATGAGCAGACCTGTGGAGTACCGTAGGCTTTACCTTTACCATAGGACTTTTTTAACAACTTACCTTCCTCTCTGTATTAAATAATAAATCCTAACTCTGCAAGTGTTGCTCTTACACCTCCATGATACAAATTGGTACGATAATTCATTACAGGAAGTTCACCAAAATAACGATCCTTAGGTAAAAGAATCGGAAACTTTGCACATACCTCAATTTTTTAATGTTCCAATCTGTCCTTAAACTTTAAGAGTTTACCATGTTACCAAACTAATTAAAAGTTTGTTGGGCATCAAGAATCCAATACTTCTTTGCTCTAAATATCTCGTCGCCATCCGATTCCACCAACTTCTTTTTATTCCCTTTGATTTTCAACTTCAAATTATCAACGAATCTATGAATTCTGAGCACTGCTTTGTAATGAACCTGTTAAAGAGGAAAATTGATTAATAGCTGTCAGGGGTTTAGTTTCTTCAACAACTAAGCTTAACATACACTTCCTTTCTTCTTGCTTAACTAACTTTGACTCTTCAAAAGATATACTTTTTGTTCAATATTCTAACCCCTGTACCAAGAATTTTGGACCTTCCCACCACATTTTGGATTCAACAAGGTTTTGAGGGTGTGGGTCCCTTGTTCCAATGTCTGCAGGATTTTAAACCCCTGGACAGTGTTCCCAGTCATCAACACTGGAGTAAGTGAGAATATCTGTTACTCCCTGTGCAACACACTGTTTCCATCCCCCCTTATTTCGGATCCAATATTATGCAATTAACTGTCTAGCCAGTATTTTACACTGTTTTTCCAGGGCTTTGTGAGCAGTTTCCACTGATGTAACGAGTTTAATGCTGACAAGAATTCAAGGCTGAAAATAGTTTTTTTCTTAATTGGAGCACGTCTGATCTTCAAAAACAATGGCTGAGAATAAAAACATGCGGATGTTTAATATTCAAAATATATACAAGCACAATAAGATCCATTTCTCGCATCTGCAAATCCATGCAGATAGCAACTTAGAATTTTTTCACTTACACTGCCAAGGTATAAGCATCTTGGATTTTCTACCTCTTTACACAATTGTAAACTATCTAACCAATTCTTCCAAATTTTCTGTTGCTCAGCTGCAATTTCCTCATTCCAATCTAAATTATTTATATCGAGATCAAATCCTCTCTTAATTATTGGATTTGTACTTTCCATCACCATATGTCCTATGTCGAATTCAAGCAAACCGTCTTCCGTGTCCGAACAAACGCCTAAAATATTCATATCACCTCTGCTCTTCCCACCAACCCGTAAAGTTTCTCTAGCATATTTCTAATCCTCAGCAAATACTTTTATAAAATTCAGCCTTCTGTACTTTTTCTTCATTTTAGTGGTATCAATTTATTGATGTACAGTAGCATTCGTTTTCTATTTTCTAAGTTTAATCTGCACTTATTCTGCACTTAAAATTCCCACCTCTAAATCATCTACGTACAAGAAATTTTGTAGCTTAGTAACAAATTCAGGATCCTCCTGTGCATCCTTTTCAATATGCCTTATAGTGGCATTCAGTAAGAATGGAGAAGCATTTACTCCAAACACAAAACATTTGAATGGATACAATTCTGTTGATGAGGGTTTTCCTTTGGATCTTTCACCCACAGAAACCTTAAACAATCTCTATATGAAAGTTTCAATAAATTTTTTTCAATAAATTTTTCAATCAATTTTCAATCATTTCAATCCATCAAATTTCGTTCAATTTCAATCATAAGAAACGCTTTCTCTATATCATCTACCAGTGCAACTCTAATTTCTTTGAAACACAGTTACAATTCGAACAAAAGTGGGGTGAGAGTCCAACCTTCAAATAATTATTAAAAGATGTTTTGCCCATTTTTCTTCTTTGCCCTGAGCATCAAAATCCAAACACACCTCCACCGTTTTTCTAGAATATTTGTGCACTAGAGGCTAGTGAGGTAGGTAGGTAGGTAGGTAGATAGCTAGGTAGGTAGCAAACTTTGTCCTAACTCTAAAACCTTTCCCATCATGCAATTTCTTAGCTGCTCGTCTATTATTGCTTGATACTGCTAAAAAATGCGAAGATCGTTCTTCAGTCTTTAAACCTGGTTCTTCAACCTAGAAAGAGTTAATGAAAAAAATTGTGGAAAAAGGGGTTGTGTCTTTCCATCACAGCTAGTACGGGAACACAAAGATGCCCTCAAATCAGATTCATGCAACTCACGTGACCTTTCAATCAAAACCAATGTGACCTTCTCATTTGCTAATCTTCACCATATATAGCATAAAGAATGCCTCACATGTGACATCTCAATCAAAAAATTTACAATTTTAAAGAATGCATACAAAGGACGGCTCAACCTCCTCCTGTTCGGTAAACATGGCAAAAGAAGGGGATGAAGATCTTACCTTGCAGCGATATTTTTATGCGAGTTTTCACTATAGAATTATTTTGTTGCTTTTGAGAAATAACCATGGCATAGAGAGAAGTCTTCACACATTAATGACAAAGTTAGAGAGGCTGAACCTAAGTCGTTGTGGTAATAACATACACCTAAATATTGCCCGTCAGAGAGTTGTACATGAAGAAATGGATTCAGCTAGATACCTTTGTGGTTATAGGTCTATGTGGCATACGCTTCATCTGAAGTACCACCTTATTGTTCCAAGAGATACAATAGTGAATATTTTATGGGAGAGAGACCCTGAAGCTTCTAATTTAAGACAGCAGAGGCGACTTATCTGTTACCTAGCATAGGGACCATATACACAAGCAACTTTCTTACATTCCGTACATTCTTCTACAGATTATGCCAATTAACACCTGGATGTGCCTTGTACATGGTCGATTGTAGGAAATTTCCCTTACTTTTTTCACAAGTAAGGATCAAAGGGCTGACCAATTTAGTTAGGGATGCTCAAGTCTGTTGTTTTCTTATTGATTTCTGTCAGCGCGGATTAACACTGTCCTCGTGTGTGTCTAATCGTTCTTATAAGTTCTGATTTTTTCTATTGTTGATTCATTCATTGCTGTATGTGTATCAATTCAACAAACGGGAAAATGTCTGAGGAAGAACCTTTATGTTTTTATTGATCTGTGCTTGTTTATTAGAACAAAATCGACAGCGTACGTTACATAGAATGATGGCTCTTGCTTTTGTGTTTATGAAGTTACGAAATTCACAGTTACAACAAGTGGCAATTCAATTTATTCAAAATGCATATCAGAGTCGAAGAGCTTTGGTATGTCATAGACAATTCAATGAGTTTAACGTCTATTACGATGTGGATCTAAATTCAAGCAAAGATCTTGATCCTGAGTATTGGTTAACCCACTACAGAATGAGCTGTGGTACTTTTGATTATGTTTTTAATGTTGTTTGTGATTACATGGTGAAAGAAGAGACACATTTGAGAGAAACGATTCCTGTTCCAAAAAAGGTTGGTGTCGCACTCTGGTGGTTAGCAAATGGGGGGTCATACAGAGTTGTGGGCCAGTCATTTGGAATCTCTCTCTCAATTGTTGGACGTATAACGAAGGACTTCGTTGGTGCACTGGTTGACCTGAGAGATTGATTTATAAAATTGCCCCAAAACCCAGAGAAGGATCAAGCATCAGTCCAAACATGTGCATCTCTGTCTCATTTGCCAAATGTTTTTGGAGCCATTGATGGAACGCATGTAAAAATCTCAGCCCCTGAGCAAAGCACCATAGACGTTTTTGACAGGAAACAACGCTACAGCATGGGTTGTCAAGGAGTTTGCGATGGAAAGCTTAAGTTTCTAAGTATGTCTGCAGGTTTCCCAGGCTCAATACATGATTCACGCATTCTTCGAAATACTAGGGTTTTCACAGCGGCAAACGAAGGAAAAATTATGCAAACACCACTCTTTTCCCTAACATCAATGCTGTCAGTGAAGCCGTTCCTTGTTGGTGATACATTATATCCTCTCGCCGCTTGGTTAATCAAGCCTTTTTCATATTCCCCTAATATGAGTCATGAGCATAGAATTTTTTGATTTAGCACTATCATAAGCAAGGGTTTCAATTGAAAGGGCATTCGAAGTGTTGAAAGGGATATGGAGGATATTACTTGGCAAGGTGTGTCTTGAGCTGTCCTATGTAGCCGACATTGTAATGGCTTTTTCCATCCTTCACAACATCTGTCAGGAACAAAATGAGCCTGTTGAACACATTGCAGATCTGTATCAAGATAATCCAAATGAAATCTTAAATGGAAATATTTGCGAATCTGGGGATAAATTAAGAGATGAACTGTTAATGTATGTAAATAACCTCCAGGACATATAATTGGAACATATAGCAACTCTAAGCTGAAAACTCAGAAAACATTGTTTTGCTATTCATATATAAGAACTGCATTTATTAATTCATAAGTATATAATTTTGATATATACATTACAAATACATCTTTAGGTTTTGAAGAAAATAATTTTGATAAATTCATCTGGAATGGCATGTGAGGTCTGGGCGCCAGGGTAGTATCAAGTGTTCTCACGAATCAAGTTTTCCTATGGTTGTGAAAATTCCTATTCATTGTAGTCATTCATTCGTTTCGTAGCATTCTCCGTTCAAGTTTACTGTAGGATAAGTTGAAATATGGAGAAAATACTTCCCTCCAAAAATCACCAAAAAGAGAAGTCTATAGCCTTGCCAAATGGCCAAAAATCGGCCAATATCAGGGGTTTTCAAAACTCCTTTTTTTTTCAGAAGAACTTAGTAAGAGCCATCAGAAACCCCTTGAATAGAAAAGGCAAACAGTAAACCGTATGAAACAGAAAGCTGCATGTATGAAAATGATATGTATTAATTTCTAAAAAAAGTTAACTGCATAGACAACATTATATGGTTACTTTGATTAACTTCACTGTTTTTATGGGCTATATGAGTTTAAAAGAATTAAATTAGTCAATTTCATCACCTTCTTCTTGATTTCTCTTTCTTTTCTTATTTGCAAAAAGCTCTGTCACTTTTAGCAAAACATCGCTGGTATGTTTTCTGCTATTTTCATCGATCTTTTTCATACCTTCCAGGAATTATGACATGGTTTCTTGCTGCCGCTCTTGCATTTTTGTTAGGCATGCAACCAGGTTGTTTGTAGCAGAAGCTTTCGATGCCTTTTTGGTTGAGTAAGCTTTCGAATCTTTTTATGCATTTTGGTTGAGCAACTTTTCTCCCAGTATTTTGTACCGGTGCATTGACTTTGTCATCAACATCTTCTGTTTGGGTTAAAATCACACCAGCAACAGCTGAACCCCCTGCGTCCCTTACCTCTCCCAACTGGACAATACCAATAACTTTGTCAAATATATGTAGTACTTTGGCGTATTTCGACTTCTCTGCATTTCTTATTCTTTACCTTGGCCTCCTTATAGCGGTCTTTCATATGTTTAGCTTTTTCTTCAGCTGGTCCAGTGTTTTTGTTTTTCCTTTTAATTTACCTGCTCCAATATTCTCCTCCAAGCTGTTGGGTTGCTGTGACTTTCCAGGTCAACAAAAGCTTCTGTCCAAAAGCTTCTCTCAACAAAAGCTTCTTCTTTCATCATTGCGTCAGTTTGCTCTCTGCTTCATGCATTTATGACTTCCGAAATGTCTGGTGTTGAGGTAGTTGATGATGGTATTTCCTGTGACTGTAAACCAGTTGTGTATTGGCATTTCAAAAAGGATGGTGAGAATGAATGCTCTGATGTAACTCTTCTGGATATCGGCCATATAAATGGTGTTGAGAATCCATGTACTTCAGGAAAACGTTGTGGAGGTGGAAGAAAAAAATCTGGCAATGGCTTGCTTGTTCTGCTTGTTGCTAGAAGAGACTGCTACTGTCCATAATACAATTCTGCATTCTGCTGTGATTCTTCATTTTGATAAAATGTTTATTTATAAGACGTCTGAAGTGAGCCATTTTTCTTTCGTGATTACTGTATCATTAGCACTGAGCACTGAACAATAATACTGTTATGATGATGGCTTCTTGGAGTTTTTGAAGAAAAAATCGCATCAACACAAATAAACAGATCTTTCATAATGGATTACAGTAATAGACAGGTGTCAAAGCAAAAAATAAGAAGGAAACTGAAGAATGTAGGGTTTCTTGGAATTTTCCTACGGTTTTAAGAAAATTCGAGTGCTATTGCATATGGTCCCATATGGACCAAACTTCAGCTGGCATGTTGATGGTGAGTATGAGTAGAGCATTGCTGTTCATGACCTTTGAACCTATGTGAATAATGTTTTTTAAATCAAGTTAATTATCCTTTGATACTTTTGTTAATAATCCTTTCTTAATGTTGTAGACCAGTTTTATCTTTATATCTTGAGGTTATGGCAAACTGAAGCCCTATGGATTCTCCACTCATTGGACGATTTATTGCTAAAGCAGAAAATATTTTTGATTGAAAGTTGTGAAGTCAAATAAGTCTGTCAAAATGATGTCTGTTCCTGCACAACTTTACCTTGACTGTGTGAAAGACATCAAAGGATGCCCTGCTTTGCTGGGAACTGATTGTGGAACAGAGAATGTATGAATTGTTTGAGCCAAAAGCTTTTTCTGCAGAAATGGTGATGACCAATTTTATGATGGCAGATCACACAGGCATGGTTCAACTCCTTCAAACTAGAAAAAAGAGAGCTGGTGGTCTGTTTTAGGGAGGCAGCTCTACTTTGTGGAATGACCTGTTCAAAAGTCTTAGTGATTAGGGCTATCTCAATACTAGCAGCAAGCTACATCTTGAGGCTATGTGGTTCTATTTCAATGCAGTGTTGCAAAGTTCTTTGGACAAAGTTAGACATCACTGGAACACTCATCATATAAGAAAGTCATGAACATTAATGATCAATGGTATTCCAGATATTCTATATTTTGATCCTGAAGAATCTGGTGCAGATGAATGCAAATCTCCAATGCCAAGCCTTGATGGCATAAGAGATGTTGAGTCTGCACTTGAATTTAATGAGAATACAACCCCTTATTCTGACTACATTGACTACCCCAGTAACATGACAGACATAAGAGAACCACAAACAACAGATGAAGCATTTCACTTGTACATTGCTTATTAGAATAGCAAAACATAACTAATTTTTTACTACAAAAATAGTACTATGGTGAATCATGCAAAACTGTTTAGTCAGGTTGCTACAGGACAGAAACAAAGGGTCATACATCACAGAAACAATGGAAGTTCAATTCCCATAGCTCCTAAGTGTTCAAAAGAGAAGGTTGGAAATGCTAAGGGCTTGAAAAATATTTATTATTCTTCAAAAAATACAAATTTTTTTTCTTAATTCATTTCTGCCTTTTTAATCCACTCCCTGCAGCAAAAACAGGTCTGCAATAGATTGGATTGTTTCCCTTTTGTCAGTACCCCCAACCTACTTTCATTCGACCAGTCAAAAGTTATCATGTTATTTCTTTTGTCTTTTCAATCCAATTAGTTTTACTTCCTTTACTTGATTGATCCAATCCGATTCACTTTCTCAGGTCCTTCCGCATAGCAGGGTGGGAGGATATATAAATAATAGATGGGGGCTCACAGGAAACACTTCTTTCCCCAGACAGATTACAATGGAACACCCTGTGACCAAAAATCAGTACAAAGGGTGTACAAAGTTTGTTTTGAGATACTCAAAGTTTATTTTGGCAATGTACAAAGTTCATTTGACAATGTACAAAGTTTTCTTTGCGATGTACAAAGTTTATTTTCACAATGTACAAAGTATATTTTCGCCATGTGCAAAGTTCATTTTGCTGTGTACAAAGTTTATCTTATGATGTGCAAAGTTTATTTTGGGGTGTACAAAGTCTATTCATGGTGTTCAGGTGAACAAAGTTTACGCATTCAAATGAGGTCAGCCTCTTTACATATGGCCCTAATCATGCATGGCATGTAGATGCTAACTGAAGTTTTCACTTTTTTATATGCCGCACAAGCTACTATGGAGACCCCTTGATTGAGTAGACCTTAAAATATGAAACTGTATTCTTTCCTTTCAGGATATGAGAAGTTGAAGCCACACGGCTTCCCAATACATGGTGCCACAGATGGCTTCTCCTGGAGGATCTTGTTGCCAACAATTCTCAGAGAATCTTCCCAAAGATTTCTCCTCCATAACCCTTAGCATCAATTTTTATACTGGCAAGTAGACTCTCCAACAGAGATCTGCGAGAAAAGAAATTTTGCAATTGACAAAGATGTTTCTACTCTTCTTGTATAGAAATTGATCTACTGGGGCAATGGTTTGAACAGTAATAACAGTATATGCAACGAACTTTCCTGTTCAGCACTGGTCTCTTCCACATGTGCGCATGAACTCATGAAAACTTCTCAAATTTCAACAGCATCCAATGAGTCCTCACTTTCATTGCTGACCACAAGCTGACATAAGGCATTGTAGGTTGATTTACATATCCCTGGTGGACCTGCATTGTCGAAACTTGTTTACATCAAAATTGAACAAAGTTTCACCAGTTGAGTCACCACGAACCTTTGAAGACAAATGCAAAAATTTGATTGTAGCATATTGCATCATTTATTTTCTATTTTTTCCCTAGCACTCACCTCATCCCATTTCTTCAGACTTTCTGAATTGATTTCAGGAATGGGTCGGCATCAAAACAAGTTTTACAACCTGCAATGTGACAATTTAAGCAGTAAAAGTTGGAAGAAAACCTAGAGTCTATCAAACTTGCCAAGAATGCAAACAAGAAAACTCAGGATTTTCAATAGCAGACTTCAAAAGTTTTAAAACTATAGAAGAGGCCCAAAAATACCTAGATTTGGGTACCCTACAAATTCTGAGCACTGAAACTAACGAAACCCAAAAACAGAGGGTCAGTGGAAGAAAAATAAAACATACAAACTGGGAAAAGCAATGACAGTGATGAAGAACTAGGTGATTTCAAATATGAAATGATCATTGAGCAATTGTTCAAGAAAGAAAACGATAGTATAGATAACGAGAGTGCAATAGACCAGGAAGATAAGGTCACACAACACAAAAGTGGAAAAGGTACCAAAAATGTTGGACCCAAATCAAAAGCACTATTATGTGACTCTTGCAAAATGTGGTTTCACTCCAATAAAAAATGTGATGTGAAACACGAGAACATGATAGAGATGAAAAGCCAAAGCCAACATTGAAAACAACCGGCGATACCAATGTCAATGCTGATTGCAGTACCAATGCAGCATTTTCCAATGCCACAACAAACAATATACAGACAACTTAAACAAGTGATAGCACAAGCGCTAATGCAGCAACAAAAAAATTAAAATTACAACCACACACTACAACTACAAAGAGAAGGGAAACACAAAGTACCAAATTAAATAATGAACAAAAAAACTTCAAAATACTATATAACAATATAGGAGGTCTGAATAGTAAAGAAGAGAGCCTAAAAAACATTGTGTATAATAAAAATCCAACTGTTTTGTGCCTAGTAGAAACCCTATAAAGAGAGAATGAAAGTTTCGTGTTTGGGGGCTACGGGAAGTGGACGTTTAACAGAAAAGGAGAAGGAGGAGGTATATTAATATCTATTCAAGAGGAATTGAAAAACGTAGTACAAGTAGTACAAGAGACAAAGGAGGAAATGGTATGGATAGAAATTAATAACAAGAAAATAAAAGCGAGAATAGGTGTAGTTTATGCTCCTCAGGAAAGCAGGACTATAAAACAAGAACTTGAAGACATGTATGGTAAAATAAGACATCAAATACAATAAAGCAAAACAAATGATGAGTATTTATAATTTTACGTAACTTAAATTGCACAGCAGGACAAGAAATTAAAGGAAACACAAAAGACATTACGAAAAGAGGGAAAATGCTGTTGAAACTTGCCAGGGAGGAAAAGCTAGTGATCATGAATACCACAGATAAATGTTAATGACTATGGACTGGAACAACAGAATAAAGAAATAATTAAGCAAACATTTTTTAACAAAACGAAACAAGACAAAGGAAGACTACCCATGTGCCATATCAGATAAACAAGGGAATACCATTGAAAATTCTGAGAAAGTTTAAATTGTGTACCAAGAACATCATAAAGAACTGTTAACAACACCCAATGCAGCTACAAAACTGGAAGGGAGTATAGAAGAAGAAGTAGAGAGGCTGCAAAGAAGCAGAGAGGTAATAACAAGTGGAAAATCGATACACAAATTCAACAAGGTGGAAGTGAGAGAAGTAGCGAGAAAATTTAAAACCAAATGGCAGCTGATACTGATGGATGGAGATATGAATATATAAAATATGCAGGAAAAGGACTTGAAAATAGTATAAAAGATATGAGTAATACGGTGATTGAATGTGGACAGACACCTAAACAATGGAGAACAAATGAAAGTGAAATCTGTCTACAAAAATTAAGGACACAGGAAACTGATGAAATACCAAAGAGGTCTATTCTTCACAATACAATATGCTCTTAAACTGGAAATCACTGTTGATTGGCTGATGCGATTTTCCCTAGCGACATGATGTGGTTCTTCACAGTGTACCTATAAAATGTCCAAGGGATTCAAATCTCTTGAAAGCGTAGATATGCCGAGTGTGTAGGGAAGGTTTTAAACCAACATCTACTTCATATGTGTGTTCAAAGCATTTTTTAGACTCGGACTTTACAGCACCAAAGACAGACACCCAAAGTATATTCAAAAAGAAAAGGCTGCTCAAGAATGCATTTCCAAGTGTAAACCTTCAGGGCAATGAAGTTGATGAGGGCATGCAAAAGCGCTGTGGTTGGGCTTTCTCTGCAAATCGAAATGCTCAAGCCATAAGTATTGAGCAAGAGCTGCCTACAGCCGCTGAAATTCAATTTTCTGGAGACTTAACTGAGATTTCTTGTCCAGTAGTTGTATCTGACAGTCATAGTCAATCCTTTGCTAATGGGGAGAACCTGCAGGCTCTGAATTTCGAAATACGGAGACTTAAATTTGTCAATGAATCATTAGAATAAAGTTGCTTTTTATTCAAGAATCTCAGTAATGCAGATGTAAAGAACTATACTGGAATTGAAAAACCAGCTTTTAAAGTTATGATCCAAACTTTTTCAAAGATTTTCCCCTTTTAATTACTCGCCAGGGAAACCTGTAGTATCTTTAAGTATGGAAGATCAACTTCTTATTTTGCTTATGAGACTGAAACTTTATCTTCCT
>JAADKT020003908.1:0-11648 GCA_011763395.2 Chrysaora chesapeakei
CAGCTCTTAAACAGAAAGCTGAAGAAAAGAAGGAAAGAGCAAGAATACGTCGTTTGCGAGCAAGCCTTAAATCTCGTTTAGCTAAGATGGAGAACGAAGCCATCAGTACTGAAGTGAATGATGTAGCTGCAATGAATGAAAGCCATAATGCCAATAATGCAAGCATTTATGCCAAATTTATGGTATGTATTTATACTACCAATGAGCTCCGTCTGTTGATAAACACTCTTTTTTTATCATAAGAGCCAGGAAATTTTCATCGAGACTGGCTGTTCTTTAGCCTGCGTTGCAGACCTTCCTTCGAATAATGATTTAAGGAATGTCTCTGCAACGCAGGTTAGCTGTTCTTAAGTTTTTGCCTTTTTTGCCTGAAATGTTCTTAATCTATTCTTAATTCCTTTGTTACTTAGACATCTATATTTTTTCAGTGAATGTTTTACTTTATGTTTTACTATGAATTTCTTGGTATGGAATTTTACGCTCTACACTCTTTTTTTTATAAGAATACTATGAATTTTGTCCAGCTTCAATATTCTTAAAGAAATGTTCATTTTGAGCCTGAAAGTATTCTTATTTTTTCAAACCTGATATGGTTTCAGGGGAACACAGTTAAAAGAAAAATCATCATTACATCTCAATACGAGAAAATGCTTGAGCGAAAGAAAAATTTAAGCTATTATAACAATAAGAATGTTGTTAACCAATCTTGAAGTTTTGTTCTAACATTACAAAACAGGGATCTGCTGAAAAATGAGACACACAAATATGGGAACTGAGGCTGAGCAATATTCTTACAACATTCTTAAAAATAAGATGATTTTGAGCCTGAACGTTCTTATAAACAATATTCTTATAAAGAGAAAAGAGTGTATTTGTTTGTTGGAACTATGGATTTCCTAAGCTTATGAGTACTATAGAGCCCTTTCGTATTGCGTTTCAGTAGTAATGATATATCGCCTGCTTTTTGAGAAAAATGGTTAATCAGTTTATCTGCGATTTTTAGATGCAAGACGACATGGAAGATGACGAAAGCTTGCTCAACGGCATTGAAACACTTGAAAGCGACGATGATTCCGAATTATTTAATTTCAATGATGATCATCATGATGATGATGAAAAAATTGGCTGTAACGGAAATAACAGCGATGAGTCTGATTCCTTCTGGAATAGAGGCTAAGAGTTTTCAAATATAACAACCCTAAATATATTTTTCTTTTTCATTTTATTTGGCTTCGGCGGTTTTTTTTTCACTTATGTAACTTTTGTTTGGTACTTTGGCATATTTGCAAGAGAGAGGGAAGGGCCAGAGATGCAGAGGTGGAAGCGGGGGGTAGGAGGCAGAGGATTTCAGCCTCTTTTCGGTCTCCGAAACTACGCTGGTCCGGTTTTTATCTTGATTACACACTATAAACGACTGGGAGCAGTTGGCGAAGAGCTCTACCCCCTACCCCCGGTCGTTCACCTTCGCGATTCTGGTCAGTTTTCTCCCCCTTGCATATTCTGAAAACCTGTTACTAAAATATTATGTTAATTTCTATTATAGTTCAGATTCAGACTAAAGTTGTTGTTTTTGAAGTTGATTCTCAATGACTTCTTTCAGCGAAATATAACGATCACACTCAGATCAAACTTCAGCATTTTTTTGGCTTATTCGCTCATAGCATTTTGCTTTGGATAACAATATTTTAATGGTAATTCCAGATTTCAATTTCTGGATTTCAGACTTTGCATTCCGCATTATTCTGCATTCCAGATTTCAAGATTCCAGATTCCAATCCAACAATCCAGGTTTACAGGTTTCACAGATAGTCATGTCTAGCCGAGGCTAGTATTTTGACAGCGAGGCTGCAGTGGGCCAGGGCCTTGTCATGTCAATGGTCAACAATTTTTTGCCACACTGAGTGCCAGTTGCGACTGTGTGCTTTCCCAGTATGGAAAGTACAGTTTCTGTGCACCGGACAGTGAAATGGTTGTCAATAACTGTGCACCAGGGAGTGTGCACCGGGTGGCTCCGCCACCCGGACGCGCCGGAGGCGCGCCAACCTAGGGGGGTCCGAGGGCATGCTCCCCCAGGAAAAATTTGAAATTGAAACGTCTGGAATGGCGTAGAATTACTATTTTTGCTTACATTTTAGTATGGAGCAGTCATTTTTTCTCAAATTGTCCGACTGATTACGTGCAAAAAAGAGAAAAAAAAGATAAAGTTTAGTGTGTTGTGTGCTTAACCCATTGATTGCATTGTTAAAACAATTTAAAAGAATATTACATAAAAAGTATCTACGCAATTAAATAATAATACTTTGATGATTGCATACAGTCTTTAAAGTTAGATTTTCATTTGAAAACACACACGCTTATTTTACTTTTTCTTTTATATTTTGGCTTCTGTTGCTGGAAAGTTTTATCTTAAAACGGTATGAAATCTTCTAACTATAATTTTTTAGTATGACACACGAAATCCAAAAGATCTAACATCAGAAACAAAATATGATGAGTGATTAGTGATGAAATGAAGAACAGTTTTAACCAAGTATAATATAATATATCATGAAAGGAAGGAATAACGTCCTTTTTCAGACTTCATGCGCTTTAATACTTGGCTTGCCTTGCACGATGTCTCTGTTTTTTGCTTTAGCACTCCAACACGATGGCGAGGAAATTTAAGTGACGGCATTCCATCAACATAAGTCTTTGTAGCTTTTGACACGATGTGAGCTGAATTTAAAACATTACCAGTGGCCCAGTCAAGGATGCTTCTGTCTTCTAAGGTAGAGTGTTGCTGACGGACTTGTCGTTGGGTATCCATCACACTGTAAGAACTCTCGACGATTGCTTCTGAGCCACCCATCGACAAAGCAATGTCATAGGCAGTCATGGCTACTGGTCCTGCTTTGCTATACAGGACCTCATTTGTGAAAACAGTGATGTAATTTTGGCTTCATCAATGAAAGCAACAAAGGCTGGGTGATTTGAAAACTTAAACTCGAACAATATCTGCAGATTCACTTTACTTGCTTTTTGAGGTGCTACTGAAAGTTTCATCAAAATTGTGTCCAGATCTGAAGCTACTGCTTTAACGATATTGCTTTCGCCTTTTTCAATGAGGCAAGACAGCAGCTTGTCTTTCATTTCATTGGTCCAAACAAGGACTTTGATGGCATCTTTCCAATTTCGAAAAACACTCTGATGCAGCCTGTCATCAAAGCCTCGTCATTCAACTCTGCAATGTGCTTCAAATTGCGAATTTCTTTAAAAAACTTCGCAAAGCTTCCTGCTTCGAAAACTTCCAAATCGCCTTCTTTGATTTTTACCCTGTTGTTTGGTAGCCTCTCTCCTGACATAAGCGTGAAGACGCTTTCAATGTCAAAGAGCATTGAATTTCCTATATCATCATTGATACACCTTGCTACACGACTTTAAAGAGAAGTAGCAAGGTCACTCGCAAACTGACTCACATCCTTAAATGAATCAGCAATTGTCCTTTCCTCCCAGTTGACTAGCACCTGCATTTTTGAATGCACCTGCTTTGTTTCCGTGCCGACAACTTTCCATCCAACTTCAAGCTCGATCCCATCATAGCGAGGTCTTTTATCTGGCTCCTCACTTTCTGGATCGCAATTTACTTTCGTCTGTAAAGGCAGAAAAATAATATTTCAATGATTCTAATTTTGTGAACCAATGAAAAACATACTTACCCAAAACAATCCTCAAGGAAACCAAGTAATTTTTACAGAACATGAAAACGCAGTATTTATCTTGTTACCATAGCCCATTTTACCTTTGGGACTCCCTAATTCAAGATTCAAGATTCAAGATTCACGAAAAAAGATCCAAGATCCGGAATTCAAGATTCAAGTTCAGACCCTAATTCTAGATCCAGATTTCAAGATTCTATTTCCAAACACCCTAATTCAAGATCCAGAATTCAAGATTCGAGTTCCAAACACCCTAATTCTAGATCCAGATTTCAAGATTCGATTTCCAAACACCCTAATTCTAGATCCAGATTTCAAGATTCGATTTCCAAACACCCTAATTTGAGATATTGTGCGATCTGAAATTCAAGATTTCAAGATGCAATTTTTCAGTATCAATACTAACATAACATTCAATCTTTAAGTCCACATAACTAGCTAATATTAGGTAACAAAGCTAAATGCGGTAATTTAACAGAACATAAAAATGACGGAGATTTGGCTACATATGAAGGCTATTCTTTAAACGCTTATTAGGCTTTTCACATTGCTTTAACAGAACTTCTGTGTCATGATATGATTTGTAACGCTTTTACATTTAGAGGGGGATAAAAATGAGATATAAGCAAATTATCAGGAGGTGGAAAAGGGTTTCCCTGACTTCCACGAGGAAATTTTGTACGACAACCAGCGCATATGACAACTCTTAGATGGTTTTCTAAGATTTCCAAGTTGAAGTTGAATTCCTTCTTCTCAGCCCTTAAAGGCAACATGGACCCCGTCTCGTTTAACAATGTTCTTTTTTAAATGACTCGGGTCTTGGAAAATTTCTTCTGCTTTCTGCGTCACAATTTCATTATTTTTATTAACCCACTTGTAGAATTTAGCTATTTTGTCGCCAATTAAAAAGATAGTGATAAAAAACTTCTCTTGACCTCACAATCACTATATAAAAAGCGGAGAAATGTCTATGAGAATGCGCTGTTCGTGTCGAGTGCTGTGTCTAAGTGCCGAGTGTTGTGTCTTAAATACCTAAATGAAGCGTTTAGACGAGTTGACAAAGAAGTGAAATAAAGCATCTTTACAAAATTGGAAATGAATATGAATATGATAATAGCTAGAGGCACCTAATTAACTAGATAACGAGGAGCCAGCATCACATGACCTAGACTAATAGGGCGCGCAAGTTGCCTTTTGTCCCGCGCACAGAAACTAGATGACGCAAGAAGGCAAATGAAGCCATGGGAAAAACACAAGTGAAAGGTGCAAACGCAAATGTTGCGCAGCTTCCAAAAAAGGACTGAAAACTAACCAAGGCATTCCAGTGCGGGATAAACGACATGTGAGCAACAGTATTCGCATTCGAGGTGTTTCTGACTTCTGTCGCATAAAATGGACTCCTTATAATTGGATTAAAAGTAGTTATTCAGATTTTTCTACCGTCATGTGTATTTTTTGTATAAGAAACCCAGACTATCAAATGGCCAAAAATGTTAGAAACTCCAGTTCTGGATTTTTTACGTAGGAAATTTTGCACCTCAGACAGCCAAAAATTTTCTTTAACTTCCAGTGTTTCGTCCCCGGCGGGGGGGGGGGGGGGTACTTAGTATAATTTGGGTACAGGTATGTGCCGCCCATATGAGGTGGGTTTTTGACCCTGAAATTCTCTAAACATGGGTATGATTTTAACCAAAACCCCATAAAACTGCGTAGCAAATTGAAGAAAAGTCGAACGTTTGACTTTAATTCCGTCAGAAAAGTGGAAAAATCGCGTCAAAGATGTTCGTAGTATAATATCACGCAATAATAAGGCCTAGAAAGTCTTATTATTCTTGTATTCCGATTATTTTTACTCATAAGATAGGGTCTGTTTCTGCAAAGGTCTACATTATAAGTGGGTTTCTGAAATCTGGGCGGCACATCCCCGTCCATTCATAAGTCATGTACCCCCTCCCCCCCCCCGGGGGTTTTGTCTTCAATAAGGCATTTCTGTAACAAGCAGAATAACTGGAAACCTATATGCATTCAAATATCATCGATAAATTTGTATAGAACATCATTCAGATAGAATAACTATGTTGCCAATATGGATTCTCAAGAAAGTCTTAAGAAACTTTCAGTACTCAAAGTCTGAAAATTTTAAGAAACTTTTCGTCCTGGATCAATTTTTTAGTTTCTTATAAAAAATGTGTATTCTATACACTCATTTTTTCCCATAAACTGACTGTACTTATTTTTTAAATAAGCAACCGCTCAACAAGCAATTAGGGCTGGACTGACCTTAAACTTAAGCAACTTATTGGCTCAATTGGATCACTGTAAGCAACTAAGAAGTCCAACAACCAAGTTGCAACATCCAAAATATAAACATTTACTTTGCTGCATACCGTCGTTCATTTTCGTCCTTTGATGTGATTTTATGTTTTACAACTCGAAACCAACGTTGAAAGCGGAAGGCCTAAAAGTTGATTACCTTCACTCGGAAAGTCAGGAATGGTTGTTAGGTACAAATATATTGCCGCAAATCCCCAAATAAGCCCCCACGTCCGAATAAGCCCCAACTCGAACAAGGGTCCACCAAAAATGCGTTTTTGCAAATAAGCCCCATGGGGAATTATTCGAAGGCCTTATGAATTTGTTCTGGCCTATATGATGTATTTTCAACTAATTAAAACATTGAAAAAGCTAGTGCAAACTGGTTTTACTATAAATTCAACCAATAATCAGCCATTGGCTGTTGGTGGCGGTTAAGTGGTCTTTTCGTTTTTTTTTACAATTAATCAATAATTAGGTTTATACATTCAAATCTTGTATTGAATTGGTTTTAATTTCATAGACAAATCAAAGTGAAGCAATGGACTTTGTGTTTCCCCTTCCAAGAAAGAAAAGTATGCAAGAAAAGAAGAGCAGCAGTGTTCCAGTCTGTTTGCGAAGCAAGCCTTTCGCTTGGAGTGAAATCGGAAATAAAGATGTTCTTGGGCAAGGTGCGTTTGGAACAGTATTGTCTTGTACATATCAAGGAACATGTGTGGTAGTCAAGAAGCTATTAGATCAAAATCAAAACAGTATCAAGTTATTCATCAAAGAGGCTTCATTTTTACATGGAATAAAGTCCGAGTATGTTGCTAAATTTATTGGTTTCTGCGAGGAACCGCTCGCAATAATGCTGGAGTATACTTCACGTTTGTTCCATTTGGGTCCTCAAAACAAGTTAGCTCACTTAAAGACTTGCTGAATGTTATGGACGAGATGGGGGATTTTCATAATTTTGAGAATGTTCCTATACACGTTGCGTCTGAGGTAATAAAGGCAGTCGAATACTTACATTCCTCTGGGATAGCACACAGAGATCTTAAAACACTTAACGTACTTGTATCTAATTCCCACTATATGCAAACCAAAGATCCAAGAATTGTGAAGCAAATGTTACAATCAGATTCTGTTAGATGTAAATTAGTTGACTTTGGTGAAAGCAGGTCAAACAAATTCAGACAAAAGGCATACTCCATACACGCACAAACCAAATAGGGCGTGGAACTCTGCTATTTATGGCACCAGAGCTGGTTTTAGGAAAGATAACTTCGGCAAGTCAGGATGACTTATATCTAGCCGACGTCTGGAGTTTGGGAATGATTCTGTTTTGCACCATGAATCCTGATCTAGCCTATCCTTACCAAGAAGAATTCACATCTGCTAGTTGTACTGTGGATGATTTTATCAAACAGCGTATGGCACTGAAAGTATTACCTAAATGCAGCAAAACATACTTCGACAAAAGACAAGACGTTTGGAAAGTTATTGTTAATTTGGCTGACTGTTGTTTGAAATTCGAGCCCTACCGAAGGCTGCTGACAACAGAGTTGCTGAGAATGGTTAACCAACATTTGGTTCAATCTGCTAGGTCACAGAGAAAGAATTATAAGGAAGAGGGATTTCTGCGAATAAGTGAACCAGTCCAGTCTTCAGCCAGCGGGTTATGTGAAGGCAGTTCCCTTTCATGTGACAGCGATGACGATCGAGTGATCTGTACAAAAGCTGAGATTGTTCTGCTCGATAGCTGCTCATCCACAGAAAATGAAAGTAGCAGAAAAGAAATAACTGAAGAAAATGTGAACTCGGATGAACTGATGTCTGATGTATCGTCGAAGGCCAACATGAATTCAGATGACAATATTATACATGGTCCCACATTATCGAAGGTTCCTTTAGCGCCAAGAGATGCTGCTGAAAAGTACATGCATTTTCCGGTGTTCGAGAGCGGCAGAAACACGCTATATTCTGCAGAAGAAGCTGCAAAAATACTTCTTAACCCTCGGATCAATCCAAAGCTGATATGCGAAGCAGTCCCCCCAAGAGTGCAAAGATATTACTCCTTCATTATTAATATGAATGCTCTGGGAAACCAAAGAGACATTACTGCAGATGACAATGGATCTTATAAGAGTGGGCAAGGGCGACCAAGCTTTGTGTATTGTAAGAGCTACGAAGAAGATATCACTTTCTCAATGATAGTAACAACTGAAAACAGAGACATTCAGTTAGGGGAACAGAAATTCATTCTAACAAAATACAACAGCGTTTGCAGCTCATCTACAAATTTCCACCGATGCATTCTTCGTCTAAAACAACACAATGCATCAAGATATTATCAATATGCACTCGTGCAATACTTTTTTGATGAAGATGAGCATGAATTCTCTGTCTCGTCTCATGGAAACTCGAAAAAGGCCACTCCATACAAGCAAACTGCAACTAGTATTCGAGATGGTCTAAAGGAAGTCTTGGAAAGAAGAAAACCAGCAGAGGCCATCAATATTGTAAGGCGTAAGGAAGGTGGCCATATAGCAACGGGAAGCTCTGCTCAGTGGCCCCGAAACTACAAACAGGCAGAAAACTTCAAGAATGGAAGTCTTAAGCACGAGAAGGAAGCCAGCTGCACATTTTTAGATACGAAAGACAGTCTTGCAGATATAATAGAGCGCTGCAAAAGGACAATGAACAATCCCGGCCGAGCTTTCATATGGCGAGTTGAGTGTGCTCCAGAACCAATGTGCCTCATAGGAACAGAGAATAGTTTCCGTGACGTTGAACGGTTTTGCTGCAATGCACCTCAAGGGTTGAATTCAGTTTTAACAATAGATCCAACTTTTCACCTTGGTGACTTTTCTTTCACGCCAACAACATTTCGCAACCTTGCTGTTACCGACGTAGCTACTGGTGAAAACAAATATCAGATGGGACCTTCTCTACCGCACTTCTGCAAGCGATTCAGCACCTATCATTACTTCACAACCTCACTTGTTGGTATTCGACCAAGCCTTAGTGAGCTGAAAAGCTTTGGAACAGATGGGGAAAACGCTCTTCTTTCCGCATGTGAAAAAACATGGCCATATGCTGATTCTCAGCGCTGCTTTTTGCACAGCAAAAGGAATGTAAAGAGTTATCTTACATCTTACCTCCCCCCTGCTGTCGCAGACACTTTCATTGATCAAATCTATGGATTAAAAGTTGGAAGCCATCAGAAGGAGGGCCTGTGCGATATTCGTGAAAAGGATACCTTTGAAGCGGTTCTCAAGTCATTGGAAGACCAGTGGGATGCCCTTGAAAAGCCATACAGAGGAGAAAAATGCCCTAAACCCATGTTCCACTCATGATTTTAATCTAATATAGCATCATACATGAGAGACTCTATGTTAAAATGCGTGAGAGAACGCAATGGTATAAGCGGTATCTTCACCACAATTGCCAGCGAAAGCATCAATGCCGCCATAAAAAGAAAAGTTGACTACAAAGCATCATCCGTTGGTGATTTTCTTATGAAGATGCAGCAATTATACGAGGACCAAGAAGAAGCTGTACGAGGAGCATTCACAGGCCAGGGCGACTTCAAGATGTCTCCAGGATTCGAAAAATTTCAATTGGGTGAAAAATACTTCTATATGAGAAAGGAGAGCAAAGAAAAACACGAAAAACAGTTTTACATAGCAGACTACAGAGACGCATCCGCTGCAAGTGTCCCGAAGGGTAAGATTCTCAAACAATTTCTTTTCTTATTTTCAGGATGTATAGCATCTTTGATATCTATCCAGGTCAGACAAGATACAAATGAAATCTTTCAAAACCCATTTTTGAATAATTTTTATAATTGTATATCCATCCTCTCGACCTGGACTTGCCAGAGATGTTTTGCATTTCATATTTAATAAAATAAAAAATTTTGCTGTTTTTTGCTTGATCTCAAATCGAAATGCACGTATTGCGTACTTTAGTCACGAAATGAATAATGTTTTCTGGGAGCTAAAAGGTTTCTCGTGATTCTCCTATTCTCTTTTCACATTACCTGATGCAGGTCTTTTATTCCCTCAAAAAATCATATCAAATGCTCTCACAAAATGACAGTAAAATGGAAGAATATCCATTTTAACTAACCATTTAAATCTTGTTTGTATTATGGATCACGTTCTTCAATGCATACTTACGAGAAGATCCCCTCAAATTCCGGTTCATTTTTCTTCAGTTCGATTTCATGGAAGCGAGGAAGCACACATACCAGTACTCAATGTTAAGCACTCGTTTCACTTATTGCAAAAGGCAGCTCAGATCATCCACAAAGGCCTCATCATCCCTTCATTCAAGAGAGGATCCTTCCACGTGATGGGATCCGCACCAGATGTTGCGCCACATTTTGTTAAGAGGATTAAGGATGGTGAGTACAAATGTGACCCACATGATCCCCGAAATGGGTGTCTGGCCTTCAAGAAAGACAAAATATGTTCGCACACCGTTGCTGCATCAAAGCATACTGGAGATTTCGAAATATTTCTTCAGAAGTGGGGAGGACAATCTGAAAAAAATATTACAGCAGTGGCAATGCATGGGATTGCAAGGGGTGCCGGTAAAAAGTTTGGACAGCGACGAAAGAAGAAGGCAGTTGAAGCTGAAATTGTGACGGAAGCAGAAGAAATATTCCTAGAGCCGAGTCATTTGAAGATGAAAATTGTTAAACTAGATGGGGTCCATGTTGCCTTTCGGGCTGAGAAGAAGGAATTCAACTTGGATTTTTTAGAAAACCATCCAAGAGTCGTCATATGCGCCGGGTGTCGTACAAAATTTCCTCGTGGAAGTCAGGAAAACCCTTTTCCACCTCCCGATAATTTGCTTGTATCTCATTTGGAGCAAGGAGCAAAACGTTTGTCGAATGGAGTGCTGCAAGTGTTCGGGAAAAGTCCCTGAGTTATTACCATCCAAACATGCAGTGTGTCAGAAAGGGTAATCATGGGGGCAATACTGCTTTTACAGGAGCAGATATTAATTGCCATTCCATAACAGAGCTAACAGATGCACACAAGGCCTTACTTAGGCGCAATTTCAACATAGACTTATAAGAATGTCTTGATTGTATCAAAGACTGGATCTTGGTTGAGACGTTGAGACATTTATATTTTTTATAGAAGTGACTGTTTTTGCATTTCATTAACCAGTTTTGTAATTACCTCACAATAGGGTAAGTTTTTTCAAGATCAAGTTTCACAAGGTTGGCATACGAATTAGCATTAAACAAATCGGCTGCGTCGGGCATTACATACAAAACATTTTTATAAAGCGAAACAATCCCCGATAAATCGACAATTTACGATTTTATTGAAACCAGGCTTGAATGCGAGGTTTTAAAACGTTTCTTCAGTTAAAGAATTTTCTTTACTTTAATATTCTTTCAATTTCGACGTTTCTAGGTTGGTTCAATAAATTTGGTAAATACCAATTATAAGCAGGAATTGCTTTTATGCAGTCGCTAAAAGGCACTCAGGTTTTCCAGCAGGGCCGTCACAAGCTCTCCAAAGAAAGAAGGGTGCCCTACGTGAATTTTCTGACAAAATGGGTGTGGCTGGTTGGGGTAAATTTAGTTTTGCTGACTTGGCTCTTAATTTACTGTCGAAACACCCCTATTTTTAT
>JAADKT020004019.1:0-11648 GCA_011763395.2 Chrysaora chesapeakei
TTTAAAAATCGTTTTCTTAGGCTACAATGCACTATTGAGGCACAAATTTTGTAGAAAATAAGGCTTAAAGTTGGCGAAATATAGGCCAAAAAGGTAAGGTTATACATCAAAACATCAGAAAAACGTCAACCACAATCGATCAAAATCAAGGATTTCTGAAATAGCTCTCACATGAGTTGCTGTATGCAAACTCAAGGAATAATCCATCCTGGTGTTTGTTATTCAAGAAAAAGAAATATATACTTGTATGGAACTAGGGAAGGCTTGACATAGCCGAAGCACAAAGCCTATAGGAAGAAGAGCCTCCGGAACAGGACGTATGACTTTGATCGAGAGTTCCTCGACGTTTTCATTGAGCCCTTTAGATTAGTAGAGTTGCCATTGATATGAGATGCCACTTGCAGATTAATCTATAGAATCGCAGATAAGCCGTTGTGATGCAAGGCACGTAGGTGGCACTTCCTAGAGATACGGAGATAGGATACCAATCCAGCCCCACCTTTCTTGTCTATTTCAAGCAATTTTTAAGTTTTGTACTGTTCAAAGACTGTTAAATCAACATTGTAACCACTTACGTTAAACAATATTGCAATAACAAGTACAACAGATATATATTTTCGTTGCTACTTACAGTTTCTAGATCAATATCATCTTCACTCATGCCATCAAAAGGATCATCAAGCTTATCCTGGACACCCTGTAACGCTCCAAATAAAAATGCCACGAGAACAGCGATAAAATACGGACTCCAGCTGCTGTTCACTTGTCTGCCAAGATAGACGTAGTATGGAGAGAGCAGCAAGGGAAGTGCGAATATAAAGATCTTTGTGAATGATCGGATCGATCGTGGTGATCTGTATTCACGTATTACTCTTAGTCGTTCAAACGATAAACACATCAGGCTAAAAAAGAAAGGAGCTAGGAATAAGTCTTGCGGTACAGCAACATAAAAATTAGCTGGACTGCATTATAGCATTTAATATGCCTTTTTAAAGATCTAAAATCCCTTGTAAACATCCTTAATCCAGAAAAAGAAAAAAGAAAAAAGTTTGAGGGCTTATTCTAGAGGAGTTGAAACATCAGGCTGCAAATTAAGGAGCAAGGAATCAAACTTGTGGTACACCAACATAAGAAAATTTACCAGACTTCATTACAGCATCTAATACCCCTAATCACCCCAAGTACCCTTCAGTAGTAGGTTAACTAATGAAGACCTCGACTCTGGCTGTGACGCTACCGTAGCTGGGGCTCGAACCTCAACTGAGCTTCTGACACCACGAGCCAGCTCGACTAGACTTATTACATTCGTCGTAGTCTACGCTCCTCCACACTCCACCAACCCGCTGCAACCACTCTGAGGAAACAGCTGTATGTTGTTGTAGTTGTAAGAAGCTGTTTCCGAAAAAGTGGGAAGAAGGTAATAAGTATACTAGTCCACAACGCCACAGCACCTTCTGGGAGACACGATGAAGCAGTTGGCTCTCGGCAAAATACTACAAGCTTCTCAAAAGTATTGAGAATCAGCGCCTGTGAGCAAATTCATCAGGATTTTGGGACAGATTATGATCGATGATGAGATGAGAGAAACTTAAATGGCATTCCAAGATATAATTTCGTTCACTTACTAATGAAGATGTATAACTCTAGCGGATATAGGTGCTGGTGTGTCCAATTTTGATATTCTTATTTTTTCATTAATTTGCGCAACGTCACTTAGATCCTCATATAAAACCTAAAAGAAAGTAATAATATATTAGATAAGCAAATAAGACGGTCGAAGAATTTTTTGTGGGGGAATGGGGGGGGGGTTAATCAATTTCGGCTTTTTATCGCAATTCTGAAGTCTCTTACGACGCAAATACTGTAAATATAAGAAAGGTCATTTTCATGTTTTCAAGCTTCAAGAAACTCAGACATTTACTATTGCTAAGGGTGTTTTAAGAGCTGAAAAAGTAAAACGGGTTGAGGATAAATGTTAATAATGCCCTCTTTATAGACTAAATGTTAATAATGCCCTTTCAGATAATGCCCTCTTTAGTCTAATTTTGGCAAATTTTTTGGCCCTATCTGCACAAGGCCTTCTGATGCGTTGTAGCAAACAAATAACACCCCTAAGGCCCTGGCCAAACAATCAAACACTGTTTGTCAAAAATTATAAATTTGCTTGTAAAACACAATACTTGACCGTTTCACAAAAGACATCACAAAACAAAGCTCGTCAAACACTGTTTGCTTGAGGCTAGCATTGTTTGATATTTGTCACGCGATGTTTTGGTAAAGCGGGCAAACATTGCTTGTGAAGCAAATATCAAATGTTTGACCAACAATGGTTGATCGTTTGGCCAGTGCGCAAAGCCCGTAAGGTATTTCGAACCATAGATAATAGAACGAAGATCCTTCGTCTACTATCAATATGTTCAGAAAATTTTGTCCTCATAGAGAAATTTACAAACCGAGGAAATACTAATCTATATATACCTTAACTATAAAATCTCTGCGCTGTCTCTTTTCTGTTAATAAATATTCTCGTAAATGAAACATTAAACCTTTGGCTTTATTGAAAGCTGACTTCATGAACTCTTCAGAGAAATCTGTAAAAAATCAATGAATCAATTCATTAACAAAAACATCGAGCATGAATTGGATGACTTACTATTAATATGCCCTATGGTGTTACCATTTTTCATCGCAATTTTTGAATTTCTGCACAAACTCACAACTTACTTATGTTTTGAATTACATCTCGAACCCTTTAGCAGTCGGTAGTGAACTAAATGCTCCGGTACTTACAGAAAGTTAGGGAACAATAGGCCCAACAATGGTTCATTGTTTCTAAACTATATAAGATGTATCGAACAATGTTGTTTTGCCAAACGTACTGAACATGTACTATGCCATGCACTTACTGTACTATGCCTTTTGCCATGGTGTACTAAATAGGGGCAAAAACAGCCGTTTTTGAGCTTTTACATTACGCTATCAAATTCAATAACAGTGCATTAAAAAACCACAGTTTCTTATTTGCAGCTTTGTATTTAAAAGTAAAAAAAACGTACACGCCTCAAATTGCCCATTAGTTGTAGTCAAATTTAATCATTTATAGGTGATTCCTACAAATCCACGTTTTACCAAACCTTCACAGGTATTAAGGGGAAATTTGGGGAAGGATAAGAAAGATAAGATCAAGTTTTCACCAGCAGGTATTCTCCAATCTCGAAGACAGAAAAACCAGACCATGGTGGAAGCTTTAAAATTCGCTAAATCTTCCAGTACTTTTTCACGTCTTTGAAAATCAGCTGAAAACAAATAAACAATTTGAAATGCTTTGGGTCTAATAAATCCAAAGTGATAGAGCGTAAACTAGATAGAAATGCATGAACTAAGTCTAGCAGAGTGCCCGAGTGCATGGAATTCAAAATCCAGTGCCTTTGACTATGAGAAAGGAAAGGACAAGAAATTGTGCAGCAAAGCCATGACCCCTGAAGGCTTTTTTGTGAAAAAAACTAGATGCAACTCAAAAAAGCAAAGTGAAAAGAATGAAAGATTCTCGCTCCTTATTTCATCCAGGCATCATGAAGAATGGAGGCTAGAATCCAAGTTCAAATAAAAATTCTTAAAACTATACTTACTATTGATTGAGAATGCCAAGGGAAAGACAAGTGGTGAAACAAATAAAGTAACGTGAACTTCAAAGAATAAATCTGAAAAAAATAAATTTTAAGAAAAGAATAATAAGCAGCTATTTTCTTTTTCTTAAATAATAGCTGTCTTTAACATAAAAGGAACAGTTTCGTGTAGTGGTATGGCTACAAGGAAGCATAATGGGGTAAATGTCCACATTGAAAAAATGGTTTATTGTAATCCAAAATCAAGATTATAAACACTCCTCCAAGCCCATCATAATTCCTGGCTCTTAGAATTTAGGTGTTGGTTTTGGGATTTAGATTCTTCTACTTTAGTGAAGAAAATAAAAGTGTAGAAACATATTACTTGATATCATTGGTATCAAAAGAAAAAGGAAAATGAATAATGTCCAAGCAACGTGCAATATCTCACCATGGTGACATCTCCTTATCTCACATAAAATAACCATTTCAAATGCTTATCATGTCATATTATCTTTAAAATTTCCAGTCTTGGAAATCATAGTCAATAGAAAGTAGTAATCATGGTCCTTCTATCTATTGACTAGTTGAAATAACCCTCCCCCCAAAGTGTCCCCCTCCTTAAAGCACCCACTGAAATTGTGAAAGTTCTTCAAAAGTCCCCATATGCTTATTTTAGAGGAATAGAGTTTTCAAACTTACTTGCATAGTTACAAAGATATGTGATGACACCTAAAAAAGAAAAAGTAACAAAAAATTAGTATGTTCTAATGACTTCAAGCCAATGAAACAGAATTTCTTTATGAATTACAACCAAGGACTCATCTTGGAATTGATGCAAGTCGGACAGCGGTTCTATTTTTCATAATTTAGAGAGCATGACGTTACTAACGTTAATAAATTTGAACTTACCAGACAAGACCATTTGAATGAGGACAATTATATTGATATTATGGATAAAACTTTTCATCAACTGCAAAAAAATTCCAAACATTAATATCAGTCCAAATCATTGAATCCACAATCCAAAAAGGAATGTTACCTGTAGGTAAGCCATTTTACTGCAAGTGCAAAGAAAGATCTCATGGCATTACGTTCGTGTTTTTGAAAAGTAATACAGGTACTGCTCAGTATCAATGTAGACGTTAATGAGAGGGACCCCTATTGGGGTCCAAAATCATGTAATTGGTAGTCCCTGAGGGATTTGCCAAAAAATCAATTTGTAGGTACCAGGTCTGCATGGAGGCAACTTGAGCCCATGCCCAAGTTGGGCTGGATTTCAATTGCAAAGTGGTCCTACTTGCCTAGGGGTAGATCCCGTAGATTCTTAGGGGCTGATTATATGACAGTTTTCAGCCCAGTTAAACGATGATTTTGTGATTACATGAGATTATTTCAGGAATTCCAGCCCTCCTTCAGCTAGGTGGACTAGGATTTCCAGCCTGCTTGAACGGGCTGAGATTTCTCATGTAATCGCAATTTTTTTCCAGCCTGGGCTAAAAACTCTCTTTGCGCAAGCCCAGCTTTAGTTTCGGGCCAAATATTTCAATTTTGGTGCCATTTGTCTTACGTATTCCCTTCACACCCGGCTGGAAGCGGTCTGGAAACGTTCATATAATGCCAATTTCAACCCAGCTAACCAAGCTGAAATTCCAGCCCGGGCTGAAAACTCTCATATAATCAGCCCCTCAATTAGCATCACCCCTTTTACCCTGTGGGCATGCAGAGCAAACATCTAGAGGGGAGATTATCATTGAGTCCCTGATCACCTGATTACATAGAAGATTAGCATGATTACACTTCGAATGATCTAATTTAACATCCAATGAGATAGTTTATCCCCTCGTGACTTAATTTAATTGTTGTGGTCTGGTACGCAAACATAGCCTCTGGCCTCTTGTGACTGAGAGCAAATTAACCACCAGACACAAAACAATACAATATTTCTCGTTTCATTTCCTTTACTCACACTTTTGTCGAAAGCAAATATTTTCATAAATTGAAGAAATCCTCGAAATCCTTTATATTTCATCCTTCTCTTTTCACTCCATTGGTACATTTTCTGTCGTCCTTCCTCGTCGACAAACTGGAACTGCTGGAAGGTTTCGAACGTCGACATGATGGCTGTCTGTGACCTTCCCAATTCTTGAAACTTCTCTGTGATAGAGTAAAGCAGCCAAAGAACAACAGATCAATGTTGAACGAAAACTAGTTGCTTCCCTTTTTGCTTTTAAATCATAAAAACAATCATTTTCAGGGGAGAAAATTCCTGTATTACGATCAGTTTCAGAAAATTTAAAAAATGGCGAAAAGCCAAAAATTAGATGATGAATACTATTTCCATTGTTGCCCTGTGATATTCTCCTCCACATGGCAACGGCTGTGGCAAGCGAAAGTCACCAAAAACCAGATTAACCCGGTTAATCTCCAGAAAACCTGGTTTATTTTAGAAAAGTGGGTTTCTGAAAAACCAGTTAAGCAGCAGGTGGTCTTAAGTGGTCTTTTCTTTTTTCAATTCATCTGAAAAACCCGGTTTTTCACTAGAAAAATTAAGTTTATCAGAAAAACTAGAGTTTTCTCGTAGAAAAACTCAGTTTTACAGAAAAACCCAGTTTATCTGCAGAAAAGCCGAGTTTATCAAAAAACTTGGTTTTTCTAACAGACAAACCGGGCGGCTTTTATGATTTTGGTTATTTTCGCTTGCCATAAACGGCTCTTTTCCAGCAACTGTGGATGCGCCCCGCATGCCCCCATTCTCCCTGGAGCCCCCTGCTTCCACTTTTACAATGCTTCTACATCAATCAAAGACTCGGCTTCTTGAAAAACATGCCTTGGGTGTCGGGAGCCCACAGGGTTTATTCGTATGCTAATGTTATATGTTAGCTGAAAGGTACGCGCACACATAATTTAGCTACTGCAAAGTGGCTTTGCGTTCAAATATTCTCTTCCAATGGGTCTAAACTTCTTCTAAAATAAGTCCAAAATTAGTTTTCCTTGGGCATACATAATGCTTGTCGTAATTTGGCGAAAAACTGAATTATTATAAGTCACAACATAAAAAACTCGAGGGCACATCCCTGTGATATACTACGGATGGTCAAGTTCCCTCCCGGTCGCGCCCGCTTCCATTGGGGTCTTGTACTGCCATAAACAAAGGTATCGCTTCCAGATAATTCAAGAAATTATACAGCAAAAAAGAAATTACCAAACGCAAAGAAAACACACAACTTTTTCTCAAGAAGATTTTTCGAATTTAAATTTCTTTTACACTGATACCAAATTACGAAATTCCATAATTTTAATCATAATACAAAGTCAGCTCTAGCTATATGTACCTCAATAAAGTGCTCTGTGTAAACACCCGGGGGTACTTCATTGTTGAAAAGACTAGACGTGCCGCCCAGTTTTTCCAAACCCACCCATGTCTACCGGTAAGTTTTGTTAGTCGTAGTACCCATTTATAGAAAAAACAACGAAATTTCATACCCATTTGTACCAGTATCTCAAATATTTGAAACCAATTTAAACACCTAAGGAAACTATAAATGCTGTGAAAAGGCATTTGCGCTGAGAAAGAAACGCATTTACCCGATTTGCACCATAAAATTGACTCTAAATGCAAAAAATTTATCAGGATTTTTAAAGCATTGCATGTCTAAAAGTTCTTACTACCCATGTGTAGAGGACTCCTTGCGAAAAACCAACCCATATATAGGGAAATTGTCGCTTAAAAAGTTACCCCTTTGGGCGGCACGTCCATTATACTGAACAATGGAAGTACCCCCCCCCGGGTGTAAACACAATCAAACCAGTATTTCTAGAAAAAAATTCGACCTCCCTGGAACAAATCAGAACAGATTTTTAAAATTTTTAGCTTTTCAATTAATTTCATATATTCTATACGCGTATAAATTTTCTATAACTTCTTATATGTAATACAAATTAGTGTCATGAATATGGTGTTGGTAAGCTCCGAAAACGGAAAGTTTGGCAGATTTTGTCCCTGGCTGGCCGAAGCCAACAATCAAACATTGTTTTTCAAACGTCTAAAATTTGCTTCAGAAGTAACGATTGACTCTTTAGCCATGTCGCAAAACATTGCATGAAAACAGAATTCAATAGCAATGTTTTGAAAAAGTTAAAATAGTTTCTCGAGTAATGTTTGGAAGTGGCAAATCCGAAAGGATAAAAAATTTTGCTTGACATGCAAAGCAGATTTTAAATGTTTGACAAACATTTTTTGATCGTGTGGCCAAAGAACCTCGCAAAATTCTCGCCTACATCTGCAATTAATCAAAAATATTCCTTGACACCCAGCATTCTATCTTTATGTTTTTCAAGGTTAACTTTAATCATAGTAAAAAGTGGAAGTTCTAAAACTCTGTTAACTTTATATTGCAAACTGTTTAGTCCATCATTTTTAATGTACTCAGTGTTTTTAGACATTCTCAGAATTTCGAACCTGAAAATGAAGAAAAAAGGTTTTTGTAAAATGAGCAGACTAGCTGGAGACTGACTAGCTAGGAAACAAGATATTCTTAGCAGGTTAATTTCATACTGTATTCGTCAGAGCGTGCATTTCATGCTGTATTCGTCAGCATGATTTCATACTGTATTCGTCAGCAAATTCATTTCATACTGCACTCATCAGCATCACGATTTCGTGGCATCATCATTAAATGCAAACGGGAGAAGGGACTGTATGGCTGTATTATGACTTTGAGGGTTACTCGGCGATTTCATTGAGCTCTATAGCCAAGTGAACACGCCTTTGGCTCTCTGGTCATGTATCCAGGCTCAAATTCCATCTTTTGTGGTATACCAATTCTGTGAAAAATCAATTTTTCAAGGCTATACTTTCCTGTAAAGAATAAAAGTTCCATACAAAGCGAGAAGAAAGCATTACCTTTGGTCATCAGCATACGGCTGCATGTCAGCATGCCTTAGCATTTTATATCGAGCGACTTGCACGGCTGGTCTTGAAATATTTCTTAATAATTGTGTTACCCTTGAAACAAGAAACAGTTTTACATAATTGAATGATACCAGACAGAGTTCGTATATCCTCTAATTTTCACACTACTACTACACTACTACTACTACTACTACTACTATCACTACCACTACCACTTCCACTACCACTACCACTACCACTACCATTACCACTATCACTAAAACTACCACTATCACTACCATTACCACTACCACTTCCACTACTACCACCACTACCACTACCACTACCACTACCACTACCAGTATCACTTCCACTACCACTACCACTATCACTATCACTACCATTACCACTACCACTTCCACTACTACCACCACTACAACTACCACTACCACTACCAGTACCACTACCACTACCACTACCACTACCGCTACCACTACCATTACCATTACCACTATCATTACAACTACCACTATCACTACCATTACCACTACCACTACCACTACTACCACCACTACCACTACCACTACCAGTACCACCTCCACTACTACTATCACTACTACTAGGTACCACTACTACTAACACTAACACTACCACTTCCACTACCACTACCAGTACCACTTCCACTACCACTACCACTACCACTACCACTACTACTACCACTACCACCACCACTACCACTACCACTACCATTACCATTACCACTATCACTAAAACTACCACTATCACTACCACTACCACTACCACTACCACTACCACCACCACTACCACTACCACTACCATTACCATTACCACTATCACTACAACTATCACTATCACTACCATTACCACTACAACTACCACTACCACTTCCACTACTACCACCACTACCACTACCACTACCAGTACCACTTCCACTACCACTACCACTACCACTACCACCACCACTACCACTACCACTACCAGTACCACTTTTACTACCACTACCACTACCACTACCACTACCACTACCACTACCAGTACCACTTCCACTACCACTACCACTACCACTACCACTACCACTACCACCACCACTACCACTACCACTACCATCACCATTACCACTATCACTACAACTACCACTATCACTACCATTACCACTACAACTACCACTACCACTTCCACTACTACCACCACTACCACTACCAGTACCACTACAACTACCACTACCACTATCACTATCACTATCACTACCACTACCACTACCAGTACCACTTCCACTACCACTACCACTACCACTACCACTACCACTACCACTACAACTAAAACTACAACTACAACTACCATTCCACTACAACTACCAGTACCACCACTACCACTACTACTACCACTACCAGTACCACTTCAACTACTACTACTACCAATACCACTACTACGATCACTACTACTACCACTACTTCTAACACTAACACTACCACTACCACTATCACTACCACTACAACTACCACTACCCCTTCCACTGCTACTACCACTACCACTACCACTACAACTACTACTATCACTACTACTACCACTACTACTAACACTAACACTACCACTACCACTACCACTACCACTACAACTACTACTATCACTACTACTACCACTACTACTAACACTACTACTACCACTACCACTACCACTACCACTACCACTACCACTATCACTACTACTACTACTACCACTACTACTAACACTACTACTAACACTACTACTACCACTACCACTACCACTACCACTATCACTACTACTACTACTAGGCGTTTATAAGAGGTAGGTGCTCGCTTACCTATAATAAAGATTATCGTCCTCAGCACCCCAGCCCCAAAACGAGTTTGAGAATCCATTCACTCGATCAAAATCTTCAGTTTTAAACATTTCAACACCACCAAAGAGCTTTTCATAAAGCAATCTGTAACGTGAGAAAACATTAAGCAGGCCCTTGCCATATGATCGAGCACTGCCGGTCAAACATTTGAAATTCGCTTAATCTGACCCTTAAGGAAAGTTGTTTGGGCATGCTTGTAACATTTCTGGATCATCTTCTCGAGAAAGTATCGCAATATCGACAGTTGCGTAGCGAAGGCGCTCGGGCGAATATAGTACGATATGGCCCTTATGCAGAGACGGAGGAGCGACGTTTACTCTCATGGGGAAGGAGGCTCGAATTAGTGTGAAAATCTTTGAAACAGGCCCTTTAGAACCTTAAAAAATAAACGTTTGGTGTCCCCTGGAAAGAGACTGTTTAAGGCAAAATGGCACACAAAGTGAAAAATTTGTCGGGAGGTTCCTGTTGCTCGGGGGTTCTTATTTCTTGAACTAAGGGAGCATAAAGTGCATTACACCACTGAATATCGAAAGCAAAACGAATTCTAACTCAACTCTGCTTGTGAAGTCCAAATAAGCAAAACGTACACTCCTTCACTCCCATCCCTACAACAAGAATCAAGATGACATTTAAACCATATACTTACTCATAATCGAATTTGTCTATAGCTACCGACATGTGTCGTGGAGAGCTAGGACAACCATAATCATTTCTGCTATCTTCAGGAATAAGATCGATGTCATGGAAAACAACACACTTGAACGGGTGGCGTTTCATGGCTTCTTTGAATCCAATGTTCATCAGTTTACCACGATTGAACTCATAGTCATCATCCTGTTGAAAGAAAGGGAATTCTAGTTACTTAGTTAATTATACAGTCAGTCAGTTAGTTCATAAGTTAGTTGGTAAGTCACTCAGTTAACTAGTTAGCTAGTTAGTTAATTACTCAGCTAGTTAGTTAGTTAGTTAGTTAGTTCGTTAATTGGTTAGTTAGTTAGTTAGTTAGTTTGTTAGCCAGTTAGCCAGTTAGTTAGTTAGTTAGTTAGTTGGTTAGCTAGTTAGTTAGTTGGTCAATTAGTAAGTCAGTCAAGTTTGTCTATAAGTTAATTTGTTAGTCAGTCACACAGTTAATTAATTAGTAAGTAAGTTAGTTAGTTAGTTAGTTAGCTAGTTGGTTGGTTAGTTGGTTAGTTAGTTAGTTAGTTATTTAATTAGTCAATTAGTCAATCAATCAAGTTTGTTTATTAGTTAGTTTGTTAGTCAGTCA
>JAADKT020004130.1:0-11647 GCA_011763395.2 Chrysaora chesapeakei
TCCACTCACGTCTTGTACCAAGTGCAAGATCAGACAGCGCGATATGCATTTATCATATAAACTTCTGTTCAGTTGATGAAAGTGTATTATAAGAATTGATTTTCATTTTAATTAGTTTTTTCATACAATTAACGCTAGTTTCTGTTATTGCTGTATTCTCTTCCTAGAAGAGGGCATTTACAAAAGCAATTCTTGGTAAGCAGCAAATAAGCCACAACTTATTGTTTTAAGAATCTTTTCTTTAAATCTTTTCAAACGTTTTAGCTTCCGAAAAACGAATTTTCAATTCAATTCCGACTACGAGTTGTATTTTCCTAAAAATACACCCAAAAGTTCCTGCGAAACGCGTTATCTTGCATCGTGGCTCCCAGACTGTTTATCAACTATTGCTCTTGTGTTTTGTGGGTTACATTAACGTCTAGTAATACTGTAGAGACCTAGAGGTATTTCTATATTTCAGAAAATGTTTCTTTCAGCAAACGTATCTGTTTTTGTGTTAGCTTATCTTCTTGATTTTCTTAAGCCAGGCTTATTTCGACATTGCGCACAGTCAGAACTACTGTAGTTGCCGACTGCTAATTTTCGACTTTTTGCAACTTACTGCATTTATCACAACTTACCTGTTTACGTAAGAGCTCCAGCAACTAGTTACTTTTTGACGGCGACTAGTCGGCGCACACACAGTTTTAGGAAGTTGAGGATTATTATTATTATTATTCCTTTATTTACACTGTTGGCATGAAAAATAGCTAAAATGTACAGTAAAAATTTACAATACAGCTAATAAAAGCCAACCATTAATATATTTGATAAAAGAGTATAAAACTAGTAACAATGTAATAATTGAAAGAAGGTAAAACTCTAGAAACACTATCTATAAAAATCCTAGCGATTGGATAAACTGGATGTTCTGCTTCTGTGATTAGTTAACAACTGATTCTCGTCCGTTGCAGTCGTCCTGGGCGCCGTTGCGATCGCGATCAACTATCCTATAAGTTCTGACAAATTTTTGAGATGTCGAGGTCGACATAAGTAAGCCCGTAAGTAGATTGTTGTTTTAGAAGACTTTTGTAGCTGCAGCTAGATATTGTATAAAAGATAGATAACAACATTCTGTAGTGGTAGTAGATTTGAGTTGCTTAACGCTGAATTGTTACTTATAACTTATGTCTAATTGTTACTTTTATAATTGTTACAACTAGTTGGCATCAGCTTTATCCTATCATAGGTCGACACGAGCCTTGTTTAAGATTTGGGTCAGAAGTGATCGCAGGTTCAAGTCTAATTTGAACCATTGTTTGCACAAGCTTATAGTTCAGTTCCCAGTCAATTGAGTGAGTTGTTGTAAATTGAGTAGCTAAAGCTAAGTGTTTCATTCTAATCGCAGTTCTATTCATTGTACTAAGCAGAATTACTTGCATGCTAGCGGCACTGTGCCAGAGAGACTCAAAATCAACAGGAAATAAAAGAACAACATTCTAATTTCTGCACTTGTTTAAATCAATAATTTATATTTACAAACATCATTTCATCATTTTTAACATTAAATTAACTGCAACTTTGTTTCATACCATCAAAAATGCAGTCAGACAATTATGCAAAGACCAAATTGCATGGCAAAAAAGTTACGTATTAAATATTTTATTATATGAAGAAAACAATGGTTGACGCTGAAGGTGTTTTATTGGTGCTCCTATACCAGAAAATTTGCTAGTCTAGTAATGCAAGTGAAATTTATTGCAACAGCCTGAAATTTTATTCACAAGGTGAAGCTTAACGCAAATTGCAAAGCTTAAACTGATTTATTAGCCACTAACTGTCTAAATAAACTCAAAAAATTTGTCTAATTTTCAATGCTTGCTGTCCCAGAATTGACAACCATATGCACATAGAATAGACCATAGGTACATAGAATAGGCTTCATGAACTTGTTCTGAGAAGCCCCTAAAGGTCTTGAACATAATTAACATAACTACTAGCCAAATTTGTTTTCCCGAAAATAAGGATCAGACATTGCATTTCTTGCTGATATTCTTTTTGCTGGTTCGTAAACAAGCATCTTCTACAATAGAAAAAAGTGTTTGTAAGATGAACAAGGAGTTTTAAAGGCATTGAAAATATCTTAATGTCATTCCTATAATATTTCAACGTAAATAAAAGCACATATAAAACCTTTCTTACTTTTAGCAGTTCAAGGCCTTCATTGTCTAGTTGTGGCAATATTGTGCGCAGATCTTGCGTTCTCCACTTTGGAAAATCTGATTTGTATTCTTTGAGCTGTGTGACACCTGGCCAGCTTGTTTCATCTGGGGTACCTAGAGTCCTTTGTGAAGCAAAAACCTCAATGAGTGAAATGCATGTTTTGGTAAATTTCCATTTAAAGCAAATAAGAGTAGAATGACTTGTTCAGACTAGCATTTCTGCAACATGCTTGCGGCAAATTGCCATACCAGCAATGTATTATATGAATATACAAACAGGACATTGGTATGTGACTGTGTGCTTGTAGGTATCATATGCTGCATATGGTATGTGTAGTATGTAGGAAATTACCTGAATACTCTAAACAGCTGGTCAATCTCAGAGTCACCAGGAAATAAAGCTTTTCTTGTCAGCTACAAGAGATCAAAAAGCAAATCAGAGATCTGTTTGCAATTCAGACCCACCCCCCCACCCCAACTTGCTTTGGCCCTGCCCAGTAGTTTGTGCTTTAGAAGGTACTGTGGCGACGTTGTGTAATCCAGCTGACTCATGCTGTCAGAAGCTCATTGTGGTCAGGGTTCGAGCCCAGCCAGTGGCGTTACAGCCAGGGTCAACATCTCGATTAGTTAACCTACTACTGAGATCCTAGCGACTGCCGCTAAAACACCATTTCACCTTCTCAAGCTTTTCCTCTAAAAACGTTGACTGTTAAAAAAAGTTGTAATCAGCTACACTCACCATCTCAGCGAATATGCACCCGATACTCCATATATCAACAGAACAAGAGTAAAATTTACACCCAAGTAGAATCTCAGGTGACCTGTACCACAACGTAACAACTTCATGTGTGTATGATCTCACGGGGATACCAAAAGCTCTTGCCAAGCCAAAATCAGCCAATTTAATGTTTCCTTGTGTATCAATTAATAGATTTTGTGGTTTCAAGTCTCTATGTAGAATTCTATGTGCATGACAAAATGCTATGCCACTCAGTAGTTGATGTAAGTAACTCTGTAAATAAGATGACAAAGCTCTCTGTAATTCAAGACAAAGGCAAAAGGAACCACAAGGTGTGGTCACATCAAGAGGAAGGACTGGGGTCGCACTGCTTAGATAAGGCCTCGTGACACAATTGTGTACTGTCATAACCCCCCCCCCCCAAAACGCAGTCTTGGGTGGATAGCTGATGATTCTCACTTCACTTCTTAGGTCCAGACCCCCCACTTTTCTAGAATACGGTCCTCGAGATTTGTCCAAAAACGTTGTAAAACTCTTGGGGGGGGGCAAAAAGAGCTTCCCCGAATTTGCAAGAGATTGAAGGGCGTGATCTGAAAACCTTTTCCCCAGAACCCCTCCCCCCTGACTAGCCTACTTTAGACCTGCATAAGCCACTGCGTACATAATTCAAAAAGTCTAACCTTCACTAGTGGTTGTGGTAATCCACCAGTTGGAGCAGTGTCAAGGTATTTCTTTAAATCTTGGCTCAAATACTCAAACACCAAATACAGCTTCTTTTCACTGTAAATAACATCCAACAATCTGAAAAACAAAAACAATATATATTCAACATTCAAACAAGGACTTTTACAAAGTTGAGAAAATTTTGAATCCAAAATTGAGTCTTGTCTGTATACCTGACAACATTTGGGTGTCCAATTTCTTTTAGAAGTGCAATTTCTCTTATAGCTGTGCTTGGAACTCCTTCTGTCTCCCTATATAAAGAAAGAGTTTATCTGCTTCATATATCATAAAGTTGTGTAATATAGACTTGAAAATTCTAGTATAGATAGAAAATGAATGAAATGGTGGTGTTAGTACAGAAATGATGTAGTTTTGAATAAAATTCATTAATATTAGCATGACACGAGATGGTCATATTATAAAAAACATCTTCTGTTAATGACAGAAGGAGTCGAAAGTTGGGTTTAAAATCCCAAAAGTTGGTCACTCACGAGTCAAGCCTGATTTTCTTCAACGCCACAAGCCTCCCTGAACTTTTCTCTTTTGCTTTGTAGACAATTCCGTAGGTACCCTCGCCAATTTTTTCTACTCTTTCGAAAGCATCCATAACTTTTAAAATGTTAGACCAAATAGCCAAAGATAAGAAGTAAAGGAGTATGAAATAAAATTGTCTTTTGTCTTCTTTAGTCATTCCATATTGACTTTTTGGGTTTGGTGCCCCTCACTTCGGCTTCGGCCACACAGCTAACCGATACAGAGTTCCAACAACTTTTATCTACTAGCTATTGAAAAATTCACTTTTTTGGTAAGGTGTCCTAATAAATATGCAAGACGGGCCTTTGCCAATTTTACAAAATTGAGAAATGTTATTCTTAGGAACAGGAAACTATCAGCCCTTCTGTCTTTTTGCGTCTTTGCGTCGAAGTTGTAAAAGGAGTTCGCGCGCTTTTATCTTAGAGCCTCGTTTTCGATTTTCCCGCTCTTTTCACCTCGTCTTGAAAGAGAGAAACAGGAAACAAATTTGGCGCGAGAGTGCGAGGCACGAGCTGTGACACGAGAGTGTAAGACTGGACTGGAGAGAATTTCCCTTTGCTGCCTTGCCTTGCTTGTGAAGCCCCTGATATCTAAGAGTACAATACAGTAAAAGTTTATCTTGTTAAGTACCTTAGAGTGGCTAAGCCACTGCATTTTAAATGAAAAGAACAAATCGACGAACGTCTAAAGTAAGCACAAAGTCGCTGGGGCTAGATGGTGACTTTGTTCCTGCCCCCGCAAGCATCAAGAAGGCTAGACGACTGCTGAAGAACAGACTGTATGGACATAATGTTCCTTCAGAATTCTGGCTGGATTGGGGGCTAGAGAGCCAGCGAAGGTAAATCTTTGACACCTTTAACTGCTCATAGCTGACCACGACGCGCAGAGCAGAGAGGTTGGATTTGCACAACCGATTTTTACAATAGATAGAACTAGATAGAACTAACAGGCAAGCCACTACCACTAACAATAGGAAAAGGATGCAACAAAAGAAATTGCTCTTGTTGCACAATGGACCGGAAATCTTGTAAACTGCCATTTTGCTGCAAACGCTTGTCTGCTGAAACTGAACCCTCTGTGATGAAATTCAAAATTGTTCATTTTTCCAACACAACACAATCAATTGATAAAACCATTACATAGCCTATACAGTTGTAAATAACTAATTATTATATATTTATTATAATATCATTTTTAAATAAACTGATTTATGTAAATTTTCTTTTTAATCTTTTTTAGTTGAAATGCATTTGTCAACTGTCATGCACTGAGCTGTGTTACTAGAAAACACTCTATATATGATACAGATTTTTCATTTTTACAGGCAATTAAAAGAAGTCTTTGAACAATGCTTGAAGTTTGGTGAAAGCAACTCTGCCCTTGTCATTGGTCCAAGGGGAAGTGGGAAAAGTAAGGTAAACATTGTTTTCTACTGTCCGGATTCTTACCCAAGGAGGCATTTTTTTACGCATTCATTGATATAGCATAAATTAATCTGCAGAATTTTTCTTGTAGCTCATAGAAAGTGCTCTTCTTGAACTAGATCCCTCATCTGCAAACTACTTTGCGGTTTATTTAAATGGTGAGTCATAATTTTGTTTCATTTCATTGAGAGTCTGTGGAGTTTTTAGGCAAAACCCAGGGAAATTTACTCTCTGGCATTCTTGGTTGGTTGGTTGGTTGGTTGGTTGAAAAACTAGATTTGCAAGTTTGTTGCTTTTTAAGAAACCTTCTTTGGCACAAGCTGTGTTTTAATTTTTACCCTATTTTAGTTTTTAAAGTTTCAAAGGTTTCTTTGACTCCTTTATTATGCTTATAAACCCAAGGTTGGGTTGACTCTTTTAGGGGGCAGGTGAAATTTGCAGGCCTGGCAAACTTAGTAGTCTTTCTGCAATTCACATGTCTCCAACTTTTGAAACCTGGGTTATGTACTTTTGAATTTCTTTAGGTAACTGACGATTATTAACTCATGCATAGATGATTTTTATCAGTGATTTACCCATTGGTTTCAGTCGCAAGTTTATTTCTTACACAATTTTTTTGTTCTTTTTCTAAGGAAATGTTCAGACTGATGATAAGACAGCATTGCAAGAAATTGCCAGGCAACTAGATTTAGAAAATGTGGATGGTGACCAAGTCTTTGTAAGTTTAATTTTCTATGAATGGCATTTTCAACTGTGTTCAAATTGTAAAGAATATTTTCAAATTTTGATAAAGAATGTTTCCAAAGCAACACTGGTCAATACAGCTTGAAAAATGTTGCTTTTTATGACCAACGAAGAACCAATCAGACTGCACCATTGCTGGGCTGAACAGCCTTATGGGAGGCTCATAGGGGGCAACAATCTGTAAAACGGTAAATTTTTTAGTCAAGAACGGTACAATTGTACATGCTTTTCCTCAAAACCCTAAAATGGCACCAAAATCGCAAATCGAAAAACCGTAAAAAACATAAAATCACTCTCAACATGTCAAAAAATCCCAAACTGTCATGCCCAATGACTCCCTCATAAGGTTTGTTTCATAATAATGCTGTATTTCTAGTTTTAGAGAAATTTCACAGAAATCACAACTCTTCAGCTAAAGCAATTTCTTGTATTTCTTTGCAAATTTTTGCAACCAATTTTCTCAATGGAGCTGAGCAAGCCAAACCTCATTTATTATTAAAATAGCACACAAAAACCATCATTAAAAACTGATACATTATTAAAAAGGACACATGAAAAACATGCCCTCTTCAGCTGCAGCTTGCTGCAGCTTTTGAATATTATGTTGATTTCAATGCTCAGCCCACGTAAGACCACTGTTTGCTAAGTTGTGGATAATGACTTATTGATGAGGCATGATGCACACACTTGCAATTAAGGCTCTTATGTCTTTGCTATTCGATTCTCTTGAAATCTGTTTTTCTTTAATTTTGTGGAAGAAAATACTTACTTGAAGCTTTTAAGGCCTTTTTTGGTCTATTTTACATGCCCATAAGTAGTTGCTTATAAAAAACTGAATAAAAAGCCAGGCTTATGTCAACCTGCAGTAAGATAGAACTATTATCAACTAGTTTTAACTGCTACCTTATGTCCTATGATACGATAGAACTAACGCCAACTTGTGGTAACTGCTAACTTATATGTCGACATGTCATCAACGTAGTCATAACGTATAGGATACAATTGATCGCGGTTGTGGTTTTTTTATAAGAAACTCTTTATAAGAAAGAAACCCAGACTCTCGAATGGCCAAAAATTTAAGAAACTCCCGTACTGGGAAATTTTTACGTAGGAAACTTTTCATCTAAGACAGCGAAAATTTTTTTTATTTCCCTTGTTTCGTCTGAAGTAAAGCATTTCTGTGACATGCAGACAAACAGAAAACCCATATGAATTCAAATACGATCTATAAATGGGTTTGGAATATCATTCAGATAGAACAACTATGTTGCCAGTATACATATTCAAGAAACTCTTAAGAAACTTTCAGTACTAAAAATCTGAAAATTTTAAGAAACTTTCGGTACTGGATCAATTATCAAGTTTCTTATAAAATAATATGTGTAAGCCTAGCTTTAGAGTAGATGTACATAAATGAAAATGAAACTTGCCTTCATTCCTTCAAAGATTCCTTCCCGATTTCCTTATCTTTTTATGAGTTTGCTCCCTTTCATAAGCAGAACTGTGCAACTACAAACTCCGTATTTCGATTTTTAAATCCCATTTTCTTTTTCAGGGGTCTTTTGCTGACAATCTTGCGTTCATACTGGACAGCTTCAGCAGTGGTAAGCTTTTATGACTTACTGTATGTGACAATAGATTACATGTTAGCTACCGTTCCTAAACTTCCTTTTCATTCCTACACGTTTTTTTTTAAGAACACTGAAATTGAAGAAAGCCATGCAATGTTCCTAATTTTTCCGATTTGAAGGCTAAAAATGTTCTTAACATGTTCTTCGTTTTCTTGCTCTTTACAAAACTGTTGTTTTCCAATTAGGTGATTATTGCTACGAAGAGGGACGCACATGTAAAAATGTCACATATTGTCACAATGATTCATAGTTCACCTGTTTTCTAGAGATGAGAACAGGACAGCGCTCTTAAGAAAGTAAATTTTCATTTGTTTCTAGCTTCACAAAGCCTTTTAATGCTCTTAGCATGTCCTTAACTTTTCAGCCTCTGAAGCCTTATGTCATTATATACTTTGTTCTCATAAAAAAAACGTGAATTCGAAGCGTCTGTGATATACCCCTACTGTTTTACGCTCTCCGTACACGAATTCTTCTATTAGGAACCGTAATCTTAATAAAACCCATAACGCAATTCTAGGAAAACAATAAAGACTTGTATCAGCATTCTGAACCATTGATAGATAATGCCCCCTCCCTCTCACCAATTTCAATGTTGTCGGTTTCCTAAAGCACAATTTTTTCTAGGGTAATACTGTAGTTTTGTTGGGGCAAGTCAACTTTTTGTAGAAACAACGTTGAAACTGGAGGAAGACGTCCTTCCTCGACATGTATAGCTATTCATCCCATGGTTCAAAATTCTTAGATTCGGAAAAAAAGGAATAATTAATACTAGTGTCGATATCTTTTGTCACAAATTTCATTTATACACGCTGTTTGATAGAGCTGTAGATTGCCAAAGCTTTTTTAAGCACTAAGGGACCCGTTCGCCCAGAAGTCAAGAAAGAAAACAAAACAAGGGACACAAATAGCCACAATTTCCAGATTATTCGATTTCCCATTCGTTGCTCCACACACGAGACTGTCACACGAGACTGTCACACGAGACTGTCTCCCGAGATTCGCCCGCCTGTGTTTTTATGCTTGATGTAGTGGATTATTATGCTTGATGTGGTGGTGTTTATGCGTACTTTCGTGGGTACGCACTATTTAGATGGGTTATTATTCTTGATGTGGTGCATCATTATGCTTTATGCTGTGGTATTTTTCGCTTACTGTGGTGGATACGCACTACTGTGGTGGTACTTTTTGTGCACTGTGTTGGGTACGAAATCATAGCCAAGATCTATAGATCATGCAAGAGAAATCCACAAAGTCCACCACAGTACCTACGCAGAAAAATCCAACAACACATCAAGAATAATAATCCGCCACATAAAGCATAATAACCCACCACAGTAGTGCTTATCCACTACAGTTGTGCGTATGGATTAGCTAGCATGATACTGAGCTGCTTGCCTTTCGTTTTGAGAAATACTATGAAAACAATCTAAATGATAAATGTGAATTTTCTAGGTGACAAAGAAACAAGATCAGTGGTAGTCATCTTAGATGAATTCGATCTTTTTGCTCAACACAAAAATCAGTCACTTATCTATAATCTACTTGATGTATCACGAAATCGTCAGACACCAATATCAGTCATCGGCGTCACATGTAGACTGGTAAGGACTGTTATCTGACTATCTGTACTCGTCTCCCAAAAGTCGTGTTATAGGCCTAACAGTTGACGATTTTGACCCGCAAAGTCATGGGTGGTTGTGGTAAAAAAGGTTAAGCAACTTTTAAGCAACTTTGAGGGCTGAAATGTCTAAACTTTTAAGCAACTTTGAGGGCTGGACAAAAGTCAAGTTGCTTATTAAAAAAATTAAGTGTAATCATTGAATGAGAATCTGCTATTCGAGATAAAAAGTCTGGTCTTAGGGGTCTTAGGGCCTGTTTATATGGACAAAAACATTCACCTTCCAGCCTGTGCGCTGTAAGACGACGTGAAAATAATTCTCCTAAAGGTGCTGTGGCGTCGTGGTATAATCTAGCTAGCTAGTGGTTTCATGAGTTCAGTGAGGCGAGTGTTCGAACCCCAGCCAGGGTAGCGTCACAGCCAGGGTTGAAGTCTCTTTAGCTATCATCTTCTGAGATCCTAATGGATAGCGCTAAACAGACCGTTTCGCCCTAACCATGCCCTAACCAACACCACCACACTTTACTTGGATGAATCGTTTCCGATGTGAACTCAATTTTGAAATTACAAAAGCTACTATATAGCACTCGTAGACTGGAAGAAGGTGGGATAGTTTCACTAGCTCATAAAACCATTGACTATGATAAAACAGTCCGTTACAGAATATCATCCTTCGCCATTCAACGGTGTTCCAAGAAAAATCCCTGAAAATAATATAACAGGCGACTATTTTCAAGTACTTGCACCCGTCGTAACCTAACCCACACAGCCCACTGTGTTTCAGAAGATAACGAAAGATAAAATCACATTATTGAGTCAGAAAGTTCTAAAATTTTACTGTATGAAATCATTAATTAACCATAACCTAGAGAAAACTAATTTTTTCTTTGTCAGACAAAGATAAGCTTGCCTTTGCAACTTATTGCTTGAAATATTACTAAAAGGATTGAAGGTTAACCGTCGGATTCACTTGTTTTGTTTGGAATTAAAAGAATTCACTTCATTTGGAATCTTAGGGCTGTTACTCTTAATGGGATGTGTTTAATCTTGGAACAAAATGAAATTGGACAAAATTGAATTTTCGGAATGTTCTCTGTATACAAAATAATCCTGAATTGAATCTAGAATTTTAAACTTACGAATACCAGTCTCCATTGAGTAATTATGGAATTGACGAAACGAATTTTTCTTTTCGCTTACAGAGAATATTTTCTTTGAAAAAATCATTGGCCAGTTTATCGAAGGCCGTCGGTAACGGACCCGGGGGCAGTTTGTCTTTCTTTAAGAACGTGAACGTCTCCTATGTCCTAAGTAGCTGAGTCCCCAACATTCAGGGTTACATAGGGTGCGTCATTCCCCTTGGATAACAGTCAATTTAACACGTGGGAATGGGGCGGGGGAAAGTTTTGTAAGGACCATTTAGGGCGTTTTTCTTACATTTCTCATATTAACCAATCAAAAACCACCCGTTGAATCACGCTGTGGTAGCTAAAATAGATTTGGATTTGAATTCGTATTTTTTAATTCGAATATTCATTGAACTTACGAAAAAACTACAATTTACATTTAATTACAATTTAAAAACTACAACTACATTTTGTCCTATATTGTCCTGTTCGTGTAAAACAAAGCAAAATAAAAACACGAATTTGACTTCTACACTTGCTGGCTTTGATCCGTGTTCTTTTTCAGGACATTGTAGAATTATTAGAAAAGAGAGTGAAATCGCGGTATTCTCACCGAAGTATTCTGACGTTCAGCTCTTTAGAATTCGAAGAGTATCTTCACATGTTGCGGTAAGATTTTGCAATGTTCTGTTTTGAAAATGACCTTGCAAATGGCTTTCATTCCCTCTCAGTGAACACTACTGGTAACAGTCGAGGATATTGGGATATTGATACTGATGTCATGTCAGAAATGCACATTGTCCAATTTTCTGTTCCTTTAAAAATATAGGGGATGGTATAATTTAAGATTCAAGATCCAAGATCCAAGATCCGAGAAATTAAGATCCGAGATATTAAGATCCGAGA
>JAADKT020004241.1:0-11643 GCA_011763395.2 Chrysaora chesapeakei
TAAGTTCTTTAAATTTTCGGGCCTTCTACATGTAGGTTCCTTATAAAGTGGTTCCTTATAAAAAAAAAGCGTGTATTTTAGCTGTCCAAACAGTAATTTTCCTTTTTTATGATTTCAGAAACAAATAAAGGTTGTCTGAACGAAAATAGCAACTGGAAGAATATGTTATTGATAATATTTGGGATGATCATTCTGGTTTTGGTGATAGGTGAGTCTTCCCATGAACTACCCACGTGTCTGCATGCTACCCTTATATATAATGTAAACGCACGAGCTTGACACAACTTCAAAGTTGAAACAAGATGAGGCCTGTTAAATTAGCATTGAACAAACTGCAGTATCATCAAATTCTGTGGTCGCATTCTCTTATTGTCTGCCATGAACAAAATGCAAATCATAATTGTATCTGATGTATAGTGTACAGTGGTATAAAATAAGATTTTGTGTGACGCAGACGCAGATCCATGGCCATCATGGCCCGCGGGGTAGCACGGTTTTCTAAAGGGTGGGGTCGCGAACGTACTCTCCAAGCTTAGTAACAACACTTCTATCTACTCCAAACGCTTTCAATCTTGACTGAATCTTTAGGGGTGTAGCCGAAGGGGAGTCACTGGACTTGCACGGTCTGCGTCCAAATCATAAAAGATCTCCAAAATGCTGCTGTTGTCCGAGGGGCAATTTACATAGATACTCCTTGAAAATCTCGTACACCTTTGCTGGAAGTCCTATTTTTTTCTCGGAAATCCCTTGAAAGTCCTTTTGTTTTAATGGAAATCTCGTGAGCCTTTTTGCAGAGTGAAATGCCCCTCGCTGTTGTCAAACAAAAACACTTGCTAAATTTAAGTCCACTTTTTTGCAGAAAGATTCAGAAAAGACCTTACCAAAATGGTCAAAAGATGCCTGAAGAAGTTGCATCGTTCGTCACCGTCAGATCCGTCTAGTTCGTCGAACTCAGGAACAAACCAGGATCAAGAGGGCCAAGAAGCGATGCCTCTGCAGTCCACATCCCACAAAGGTTCCTCTGGACGGTTACGGTTCCCAGAAGGTGACTGGAATGATGGAACAGGAGATGAATGCAGACATATTGATTTTGATGAAGATGGAGATGAAATTTCGTCTAGAATAGTTCCAGTTGTTCAACAAACATCACCAAGACAAAGACATGAAGAAAAACCCCTGCACTATACCGTTGCCCCCACCGCTGCCCCCTCTTGGGAACCATAGTAGAACTATGAGATCACAATCATCATCACCATCTTGATCATCACTGCCATCATCATAGTCATAACCATAATCATCTCATCATCACCATTATCATCGCCATGATCAATAACAACAACAACATCATCATCATCACCATCATCATCATCATCATCATCATCAAAACTCACTTTTACAGTATTCTAAAATTTCTAATCTATTAAAACGTTTAAAACGAAACTCTCGATAATTCTCGTAATTCTCGATAATTCAATTCTGAACTTGAACTGTTTTACAGTATATTAGTTATGTATACATTATAAAGTGTGTATTGTGTATTATGCACTTTTGCATGCATGTTCGTAAAGGAACTGTACATATGTTTTAAGAAAGTTGTAACTACATATTACGGATGATTATGATTATCACCCCAGATAACGTATGTACAGTACAGCGGTGGTTGCGCAGTACAGAGGTGGTTGTAAAGTACAGGGGAGGGATATTGTCAGTACAGCGGAGGGATACCATCAGTATCGCGGAGGGATACCATGAGTACAGCAGTGGATGTTCAGTACAGCGGTGGGATGATATCCCACCGCTGTACTGCACAACCACTGATGTTCAGTACTGCACATCTGACATACGTTATCCGGGGTGATTTTGATGATCAGAGGGTAGAGAATTTCGCTGTCTTCCTTGAAGAATTGTCTTTTTACATCACACCCAGTTAGATAAACAGATATTTTGAAAAACGAAGCGAGCTAAAGCGACGGGAAATACCCATCCAAAAACGGGAATTCCCTTTCACTGAAATGAAATGAAAACAATTGTTTACAGCTTGTGGGTTGAGAATTAGAAAGGCGTGATATGTGCATTTCTTCTGTGTTCTTTTCAAGATTAAGCTGTTTTGTTCCACTTACATAAATTATCAAAATTTCGTCACGTTTTGCAACTTTTGCCCTTTGAATTTCAGTCCAAGCGTCGACGCCTAGGCCAATCGATTCTCAGAAGGAAGTTTTTCTATTCATTTCACATGTCAATCAATCAATATAAAAAATCGGGGAAATCCCAACACATGTTTTGTAAATCGTTTGCAATTGCATTGTTTTTCATTCCGTATTCGCAACTTCAGTCCTTACTGTGCCTCTGAAAATCTGACTCACGATTTCAAAATGTGGGGGATCAATTTGATCAGCAGTGGAGCAATCTGCGGACATGTCTTCCTTTTCACGGCCCATTCATTTTGCTTGATTTCAATCACTGTAACAGTCAGTGACACTGAATGCAAGTCGATCAGAAATGAAGCAACTCAAAAACCAACTGTACATCATCAACAAGTTTATTGCAGAACATATGGACATATAAAAGGATTCGAGATTCGTGAAATGGGGTTGTATTTTCCATGCTCAGAATCATCTTGCCCAGGAGTGTTTGGTTGCGAGGCTTGTTGTTTTGATCATGGTTCTGGATTTGATGAGCAAAAGCCTCGAGATCCAAAGACACCTGAGGCAAATGGAGAGGAGACAGCCACAGCAAGAACAACAGGACAGAACACAGAATGGAATCTGGATCACAACAAAGCAGCAGGTAAACTCGAATATTATCTGTTTTTTCATTTCTCTGCATATTGCGTCATATTGCGATAGTTTGATTCGACCGCGCATCTGATTCGACTTTATTTTTGGCTTACTCGTCACTGACCTGTGTTACTCGTACGAGGAGCTAAAATACATGCGCACAAGCAAACCGGGAAAAATCTCACTACATGACTTTGGCTCCTTGACGTTTATTGGTTGATATTTTTCTCTGCTTGTGTTTTAAAACAAAACAGCAATCACAACAACTGAACAACTCCAAACAAAGACAGTCAAAGATGCAACCTTTCGCAGGGCAGGCAGCGTTTCAGGGGCGTTTCAGAACACTGCGCAGCCGTCGTGGACTTGCAGGTAGACAGAGGGACAGAGCAGCAGGGTCTTGCATATGTATTGCAACTTGGGTCCTAAGCTCGGTCCCAGGTCTTTGGTTTCCTTGGAAGAACATCCAGACTCGTGTAGACGTGGACTGCCACTGCTGTCGTGCTGTGTCGACCAGCCGAACAGCTCCCCGTTCTGCCTGGAGAGATTTTCGCCTGGTCGACTTTTCCAACAACCAGAGTCAAGAAAAGGTTACGGTCACACGGTCATTGACCGGAGAAAGGTCAGTTAGAACAAAGGAAAATCTTTTGCCACACCCGAAACACGCCTATTTTTCATTGTTAAGTGAGGAAGGTTTTAAACTACTGGTATTTTTGTCTGGAGGAAGGTTGAACATTTTTCTGGACTCTGCCAACAACAATCTATGGAAGTTGCCACTTAGAATCAGGGAACAGATGCTAAGACCAACCGTGAATCCAAATCAAGACTTTGACTTGGTGTTCTATTTCAAAGGAATTGTTTCTGGCGGGATCTGATAATCCTGCAAACAAGCGATGACAAGGGAGCAACTCGCCAAGGGCAAGACAAGGCAATTGTACAAATGCCTTGGACCATCCGCCTGTGTCCACCTGTGTCCCACCGAAAGCGACTTTCTGGAATGAATATCTCAGCAACTTTGTACTACCAACCACCCTTGAAGGAGGAAAAGCTGAACTAACTGCCCACATGGTGTCTTTAGCAAATGATAACTAGATATTTCAAGCGACCATGATGTGATTACTTAGCAACCTGCTTACCAAATTGATTTAGTCGCAAGGCTATTTGACCCAGATATACTGTAAGTATGCTATTCTAATAAGTTTGCGTTTCTTTGCAGGGTTTTTCAAAAGCAAAGTCCGAATTGCATTTTTGACAGCAATTGCATTGTTGGGATTCATTGCTGGCGTTGTTTTCATGCGGTTATTCTGCGTGATATACTGTGAAAAACGCGAGTCAGGAACAGATGAAAAAGGTGGTCAAAACAAGAAGACACCAGTTGGCCAGGGATGCCAAACAACAACAACGACAGAACAGGGAAAAACAACAACAATAACTAAAACAACAACAACGGAAGACTCAGAAACGCCAGAGACGGTGCATGTTACTCTGTGTAAAGCCGGACCATCAAAGTGCGAATCCGTCCCAAAAAACAAAGCAAAACTTAACGGGCGGAGTTGCAAGGTGTGTCCTAAAGGCACTACAAGTATACGATGCGAAAGGAAAGTGAGCAAACTTACGAATATTATTGCGAACGCGAAGAACAAATGCAATAAGTATGTGATTCTCCAGTAAACGTATTTATTATCAGGACAGCACTGATATTATGATTATGATTATGATAAACAGAAATCAGTATACACAAGCATTTGATTTACTTTGTATTAGAAGCAGAAACATTGCATCCAAACATAACGAAAGTCTTGAGTTAAAAGACCTTTAGTTGTAGCATAATAAAAGTATTCTGTTTAAGGATACAGGATACAGTATGTGATGATAGCCTATACGGGCCTCATTTGCCTATATATGTTATTTATTTCAATCATTGACTATTTTTCCAGAGTTTTTATCAGCCTGCACTTTCTTATCAAGCCACTTATTAATGTCTCGCTCTGTACATTGGAAGCTTTTCAATGTTTTCTTCGGCATGTCCGAAGCACGATCTTCGGCTAACTTCATTGCGATCCGACAGCCGAGCGAATAATCAGGGTTCCATATCGCCCATAAACGATTTTGATTCTCATTGTCGGTTTTCTTCGCTCGCCACGACATATAATTCTCGTAGCGATTACGGTCGTTTGTGAGACTTTCGAGATAATCGGCTAAGTCAATCGGTCGACGAAAATTACTAACCGAAACGAAACTCGACTTCAAATAATTCGGTAATATTTCCTCAAGCGTATCAGTGCCTAAGAAAATCGGCAGCGTACCCGCGCTCCACGCATGGTTTAACTGTTCGTCGATAAAATCCTCGCAATCATATTTCATGAAAACGAGACTAAACTTAAACATACTAATCCGTCGTATTTTCGACTGGATGTAATTCGCTTCATGCACACGCGCAACGTTGTTCTTTTCGACGTTCCGCAAGCAAACACCAAAAGACTTGATGCGTAGAAATTTCGACATCTCTCTGGCGTATTCAGTTCGAATTTTATTACAATGCGAGAAAACTGCGGCGACGTAGTCGTGTTTTTGGTTGAAATCGAGCGGCGTTGTGGTGTCCGGGCGACGAATTCTGGGGTTTGGAAAATCTGAATCCAATCGATAGCTAATGGCGTAATTGAATTTGTTCATGAATAAATCTTTGGATAGTTTGTTGTATTTCGTAGGTGGCTCGTCATACTGTAGAATAAAAGCACAATTGCTCCTCTTGGATGGAATATCCTCATTTTCTTTGATATGTACAATCACACCAGAAGAACTATCTATCTCATTTCTATCGGTAATGAAAGAATAAGCAACAGGACAAGAAAGCTTCGGCTGTCCATAACTCGGGAACATATCATTTTCATTAAAATCTGGTGCAAATTTACTGTATAATTTCGACCATAATAGAATCTTCACAGGGCTAGCATTTCCAGAGCCAAATCTCCTTTGTAGTGTGTTATTCAGTTTTCTAGAAGAGCGTTGCAGCGATAATGTAATGCTTGGGCCTATTGATAATTTCCAAGACGATTCTGATCGCTCAATAGCAAATAAATTGTATTTGAAAGTAGCTAAAGTGAATGCAAGCAAAGAAATGAATAAAATGGTGTATTTGACTCTGGAACGCATTGCTTTTAGAGGACAGTCACTGACAATTGCGTTCAGACTTGCACTCTCGTGTCACAAGAAGGACATTGCTATATTATTAACTTGCATCAGTGTACCAAAAGATGGTATGAATTTGAATTCGATTCTACCAGACACGAAGATGAAGTCTCCCTCAGCTAGTAAATTAATGATTTCTTGCACTTTATACCAAACTGAATGAGGCTTTGTAATACCCATATATATGAAAGCAAGTATAGCTTGTAGAATGTCCAGTTATGAGGTGAAATTTATCAATTGCATAGTGCTTGTTTACAGGCAACTACTAATACATTCCAAGACGCGATATGAACTCGTTTGCTTCAGCTTTATAAATGACAAGCAATATCTCCAGCCCATGATTCCACTATGTCAGTTCATGTTTCAAACGATGTTTCATTCAGAATTTCAAATTAGCTATACATCCATTGATTTCTCGTGTTGTTAACGAACAGCTTTTCACATATGTCCTGATTTGCCTAGATCTGACCTCGCCTTTTAATACTTTGGAAGTGACAGACGATACCTCCGACCGTAAACCCAGGTACGCCAGCGATAACGATGAAAATAAACCTTCACAGCAACGATATTCCAGAATTTCCAATCGTCCTATACATATTGTTAACAAACAGCTATTAATATGTCCTGTTGACCAGATGAGCTCGTCCGTTTTTGCTTGGGAAAGGACAAACGATATCTCGAACCGTAAACCCAGGTACGCCAGCGATAACGATAAAATTTAACCTTCACAGAAACGATTTTCTAGACTTTCAAATCGTGCTATACATCTATCGATCGCCTCGTGTTGTTAACTAGCGCCTACCACTTCTGATCCTAAACGTATCTGAACTGATTTGATAGCTTTACGAATGACAAGCGATGTCAAATAGAAAATATCAAAACCAGGTTCTAGTGATACCTAACGATACCACAATGACATTGCAAAGAAGATTGCCAAGTGTCATTCAATTGTTTGCAGCAAAGTTCAAGTTGTGATACGTCTGTTGGTGAAAGTCTTGCTGTTGTGCTTTTCAACCAACTTTCTAACTGCCTCGTTTATCCTAAGGCTACTTGAAAACTTCCCCGGAATGTTGGTATACCTTTAACAAGCTAAATAGGAAGAATCGAGCCATTTAATGTCAACTTGAAGCTCAATTGGTAGTATCCTGTTATCCTGTTTAACTGCAAGCAATCTTTATTTCTCCAGATCCTGAACTTCCGAAGCCATTTGAATTAAAATGGAGGCAAGTACATTCAAATGAATCTGTTTAGGTGGAGCTATGATCTATGAGCACGCAACAGGTTGATTTTGTTCATCCGTACTGGTTGACTATTGTTATTCTTTCTGAGGCAATACTTTAGAAAACATGGGTCTTTCTGAGAAATTACCGTAGAAAACGCAGGTCTTTACGAGGCAATACCGTAGAAAACGCGAGGGAAACACGGGTCTTTCTGACACAATTCCGTAGAAAACGCGAGAGAAACCGCAGGTCTTTCTGAGGCAATACCGTAGAAAACGTAGGTCTTTACGAGGCAATACCGTAGAAAACGCGAGAGAGACACGAGTCTTTCTGACACAATTCCGTAGAAAACGCGAGAGAAACCGCAGGTCTTTCTGAGGCAATGCCAAAGAAAACGCAGGTCTAACTTATACCGTAGACACGGACCATATTTCAATTCATAAAAAATTTAAAGACATAGTACACAGTACAAATTAAGGAAAATAAAAATATGCTTGGTATTACTATCATAGTTTTCGAATTATCTTTAGAGTTCAGAGACGTTGGTGGTGATTCGCCAGAATTGACAATTTTGCCCTCATTTTCATATCCAACCTCTTTTTCACGGTCAGCCTCTTTTTCATAATCAGCCTCTATCTCATATGGAACCTCCTTTACATCATTGTTACTTGCAAACGGGTTATGGGGGTGGGGTTCAATATCTGCGGTGAAATCATGATTTGATCTTTCAAGAAACTGGCGTAATCTTGAAATTCTGCCTTCACAGTTTTTACTAACTCCAAAAAATTCAGACAAGCTTCTTTCCTTTCTTTCAACACCTTTATTAAGTCTTGCACAGATCTCGCAAGCCCAGTAAGGCTCAAAAGGCCAGTCACAAATCGGTTGCCATAATTTGTATTTCTCTTTCCATTTAAAGTACTCATTATAAGCAGTGTCATTTTTATCAAGATATCTGATGTACTTTGCCAAGTCTTCAATACTGTCAAAGTCTAGAACATCAATATAAGACCCGGGGATGACAGTCTTGGGGTCTTTATAAGGACCAGCACCCAATACAATTGGGATAACATTGTTCCGAATAGCTCTGTACCAATACTTTTCAGTTACGTAATAGTCACAATGAACATTTTCAAATGCAAGGTAGAATTTATATTCACTTATCTTGTTATCACAGTCCTGACCACTACATTTGAGTTGATTCGAAAAACGATTAGCACATTTCCCCCCAACATCGATTGTCAGATATTTTTCAAATTCATGAACGACTGCATCTCTCATTAAGCCACAGTTACTAACGAGCCAAGTCATAAATTTTGTTTTGCTTTTAGCATAATCAATAAGCATCGAACCCTGTTTTTCATGTTTCCCCAATGGGTAATACCTCGCATACGGCAGCCACAGATCACTATCAGGCTTATAAGTCATTGTCCAGTCAAAAACGCTATCTAACATAATATCAGTTTTTGAACTAAATGGACTCTCTGATGTAAAATACACCCAGATCTGATTCTCGGGCCTTTCGGTATCACTTTTTAATCTTAATTCTTGTGAGTTTAGAATGTCTTTTGAATGGAATACAACAACGTCACTTTCCTTGAACTTATTTTGGTCATATGTAAGAGCACAGTTTTGAACAGGGCATTTATACCTCCCAAGGTAGTCCTCTAATTGGCTCTTCTTTAGATTCGGCCATTCTTTATTTCCAAATAGTGATGTGTAGACCAGTATGGTTTTTGTGCTCCCAGTTTTATGTTTCAGATTAGAAGATAATGATGTGTGTATATTTAATGACTGACTGCTTCTTATCCACTCTGTATATATATCTGATTTAGATTTATCAAACAATTTTGCCCTTTGGGGCAGATTCTCAAAATTTAAACCAACTGTATTTTTTGACTTACTTGTTTTTTGATTAACCGCTTTACCAATAGAGCCGAAAGTCTTCTTTGTAACACCCTTTAAATTTCTATATTTCATTCCATTTCTTTCCTTTTTAAATTTTGACTTCTTTTTTGCTATATTTCTAAGACGTTTCATATCTCTGTGTTTACTAATCTCAACAAGCCCAGTTTTGAGATTATTTTTGTCACCCTTTTCCAACTCAGTAATTTCTCTTCCAGACATCGTTGTTGGAATTTTTTTAGTTTCATGAAGTATATCAGTTTTCAGGATAGTATATGCAATAAAAACTAAAGCAAAAACTATCAATGCTACTAAATACTTCTGAATAAGCAGCATTTTTGTAGAAAAATTACCCACGAATTGCAATTACTCTTTATTGGAAAAATCCTTGGGAAAGATGCTTTCCAAATTCTAATGCTCAATCCATGATTATTTTATGTAGCATACAAACACAATGATAAGCAAGGTAGTACCTTTTTTCAGCAAGCAGAATCCGAATATGCATCTGTTTCATTTTTCCATAGATAAGGCAATTGCAAAATGCATAGAATATTTTCAGCATTCAGTTCAGACAGCTCACTGAAAACAAGCAGAAAATGCATTAATTTAATAAAAACAATACCATAAATGCTCTATTAAGCCGCATCTAACTTTTAAGACCCCCTCTCTTTTAAACACCCTTTTTCCCAGGGTGCATTCCATGTTACCGCCATGGCAGACAACAGGCCAACCAAACTGGACTTCACACCAAGAGAAACAATAAATCTATTGTTCTATAATTGAAATAATAGTCTAGGCTATTGTTTTTTTCAAAGATCCATACCAGTACGCCAATATGGTTTCAAAATCCACGCCGGAGATCTCCGGCATAGGCTACATGGAATGCACACTCCAGACTGGAAATTATGTACTTCGCTCGGAAGATCTTCCTATTCGTTGGGTAAACAATAGGCCTTATTGTTCCTCTATTGTTTTCAAGCACGCACTTCCGTGTTCAATCTACAAGCATTCCAGTCTGGTGCACACTTGCCCTTTTCAAATGAAGTATGAAATAAGCTCCTCTCTCTATTAAGAATCCCCTCTTATATTGGCCCCTCAACAGTTCAGCAGTAAACATACAAAAGGAAATTAAGTGGCAATGTGTTCGATATTCCAAACTTGTGTCTTCAAGCTACTAATAACCCATTCTTTGGAGTATGGCAATTCCCAATGAGATCTTATGAGTGGAGAAGCGCATTTTCATTGTTTTCTTCTAATTTTCTATTGTTCATCTCCAAGTCACGCACATGTGTCACCCTTGGCAGGCTGGCTAATAACTGCTAAGTTAAGTAACTACAAATTTCATGTGATCTAAGGTGAAAAATTTCTTATATAGTTCATATCTGTAGCATTCGTCTGGATAAATACCCTAAAAAAACAAAAATATGCTCAATAATTTAGGCCTTCCTTCCAAAAAGTAGGCCTACTAAACTAAAAGGGCTATTACCGAACTTGAATGCTCACCGTTTGAGGCTGTGCTGTTTTTATGAATTCATAGCTTACACTGATAAAACTATTTACAACTTCAAGCTGCAGCATCCATAAGTTAGCTAAGAGACCCACATGGTTCCAAACCAAGCTCCTCATCTGCCACTGCATCTGCCGCCATTGCATTCGATTTCAATTGCATTGCATTGCATTGAGCATGAGACTTGTAGTCATGGTGGGCACAGGGGTACCAGGAAGTATTTGTGAGAAAGATGAGCAAATTTTCATCCTGCTGTTTCGGAGCCTCGATGGACGGGTTGTCTAGGTAATAGGTTCCCTGATTCGGGTGTCGCGAGTTCGAATCCAGCTGAGCTAGGAGCTATCCATTTATGGTCTGGGGGCCGGATATTTGTTCCTCCCCATTCGGCTGGAGGAGGATTAGCGGGAATAGCGATTTCCTGTAATGGGAACCACCGTAAGCCGATACAGCGCCTCAGCCACATTGGTGACTTTGTGGATGAAAGTGGGGAGTATCGCTCTATCCCGAGTCAGTTTTTGTCTTTAAATGCTCGCTATTCAGGCTTATTAGCACCAGTTCAGCATTGGGAACGGGATGGAAAGCTAAGTTGACCGTCAGCATAGCGCGATCGTGCGACCAGTTCTCTGGGCACGCGTAGTTCATTGCAGTGACATCTGCATACCTTACCGATCCATGTCATCTGCGACCCCGCCGCGACTGATCATGGAAGTCGGATTGAACTTTTTATTTTTCAAGACAAGCAAAAGAAGAGCCAGTCAAATTGCTCAGACGACTGGGCATGCGACCAGATTCACAAAAATGGAAATCCGTCATAGAAATCATTTATGCGACTGCTTTCGCGCGGTTGCACGTGTCGTACGACCCAATCCGCAGAAGTCGGATCTGTCATACGTCCCAATCCGCACAAGTCGGATCTGCAGAGCCCTGAGGCAGCAACAGAGAGACCCGGGGGGGGGGTACTTCAATGTGTCCACGATCAGACGTGAATCTGGACTTTGACAAAGGGACCCATTTGTATGATAGGATTTTCAAGGATTTCTGACCCATTTGC
>JAADKT020004352.1:0-11639 GCA_011763395.2 Chrysaora chesapeakei
TGTTATTTCATTTTTAAAGCCAAAATAATTCAGAACTTTCACACACGAAAAGAAAAGAAACTGGATCGATTAAAAAAGTTTAGCACGTTTCTCGGTGACCCAGGGGAAAAGCCTTTCCAGTTGAATCGTTTACAAGGCTCAGTACGGGAAGCCGAACGGTGGTCAACCTAATTTGCATTTAAGCATATTAGTAATATGAGATCTGACAGTTTGCCAGCAGAAAGACAAAAGTATCAGCAAGCACAAAAATCAAAACTTTTCCAGACCGAGAGAAAATCGAATTTTTAACCAACTTAAAGTTCGAAAAAGATTTAGAAAAATAGATGGTGCACTGCCTTGGGAGTATAGGGTTCAAACAAAAAAAGAAGCGCATTTCTAGGTGGCCCAGGAAAAAAGCCTTTTGGGGGCAAAAGTACAATGGGCCAGAACAAAAGGCAACCTAATTTGCATATAAGCAGATTAGTAATATAGGATGGGCATGGAATATTCACAAAATGGCAAATATCACATTTTCAATTGTATCTGCAGACAACGTATTCCTTCTGATTAGAAATGAGTTTGTTTTTATGCTGAGATAACATGCGACATACTCTTAAGGTATCACCTTGACATCTGAAAAACACCTGTGGACGTCAAACTTGAATGCCCACTATGCCGACATCATTTCCAATCTTCCTGTAGACGGGCATCTGTTGCGGAACAGGCCACAGCGGATTTATCTACTCCCTAAGCTATAGATGAAGTTACCTCTTTTACATTCTTGCCTTATATATGATGATTGAAAATGTTGAATTCAAATGAAAATAATTGTTTAATTTGTAGGAACAAAATGCAAAGAGGTTTGCTAATCAAAGCTCTGTATGGGAATGTGAAACGGCTGGTTAAGCATAAGGTGAGATAAATTTTTGCTACATCTCTCAAAATTATTAATATTTTGCACAAGCCATGCATTTTTCCTTTTATTTTATTTACCATACCTTTACAATAACTGTTTGTCGCCGTGATTTTCATTTGATCCATTTTTTCTTTCTGTTATTCGTAAGGATGCCTCCGGTGTTGTTGAATTCATATACCATCAGTTTGCTGATTCATCACAGCGTGCATCGTTAGTTGAAGAATTTTATGGTCCAACCTATTCTGTGTTCAAGGTATATAAATTTCGTTTTATCGATTTCTCTTAGGACTTTTTGCCACAGAGATACAGAGTAGTAGTTCTAACTATGCACACTGACCGATTCCAGCATTCGGGCATTTTTGAAAAAATAGAAATTTCTGTTAGGGCATAGATTTGTTTTATACTTAATAGTGCAAGGACTTCTGTTCAAGATCTCTTACCATTGACGAGGGTCTCAGATATAAAAGTAGCAAACATCAGTGAACTGAGCTTTTCATATATGGACTATTCTTTTTGGCAATATTCAAATTTATTGACTTTTTTAATATCCATGAGCTTGTCTCATCTATCAATTTTATTAAGTACGACAACAATAGATGAGTGCCTTCAGATTCTCGTTCTTTTGGTCTGAAGTCGTAGAGTCGAGAGATACTGTGGGAGATAGAAATGCATTCGATGGTATTTAGTTGCGTTCGAAGGGATACATATAGTGCCAGAGAAGATGGGTTATAATACGAATCAGAGCCAGGAAAAAGTTACGGTCACACGGTCATTGACCGGAGGAAGGTCAACCACAACAAAAGAAAATCTGATGCCACACCTAAGACATGCATTTTTCATTGTTTAGTAAGGAAGGTTTTCAGCTAGGGGTATTTCTGTCTGGAGGAAGGTAGAACACTTTTCCGGACTCTGTACGGAATGATGAAAGTTAAATAAGAGAATCGCTACTGGAATACCTTTGATTAGTACCATTGTTATATTAAATGTGCTCGTTTTGTTGTATATATTTGTTTGCTTTTTACAACAGGCGGCTATTGGAAGAAAACTTCAAGATATATTTGAAAAGGAACCCGACAAGAAACCAGAAATTCTAAGGCACATGAAGGATGTCTTAATGCCTTTAGTTTGCAAGTACGTTGCTCGTAACCCAGTGCATTTTGAATATTTTATTTCATTATTCCTTGTTTATTTACTTCAGTAGATTCAGGCTATGGAGCCAGATTTTTTAGCATAGGACTTGTCTACAGTGTATAAAATAGTTCTTCATTGTTTGTTCTTCTTATGCAACATTAGACATCAAAAGACGTCATTGTATTGTTAAGGTTGTTTGATATTACTTGAGCTGCCGTTTGCTGTTGATTTTTTTATCAATGAACTCATAATTTAAGCATATAAATACTCTTCCTTTCATGCAAATAAATTATTCTAAGAATCTTCCAAATAAAAGCCAAAACAGGAAGAAGACTTTGCTAGCCATGACCTTTCAGTCTATCTGAATGGAAACTTTTGTTATTTTTGTTTCCGCTTGAAAATGCATTAGCCATTCTTCCTACTTCCTTAACGTTAAGTTCATTTTATTTTCTAGAGATTCAGTGACATTGACCATCATCCACAGACCGTTACTGGAATTCTTTACATATGCAGATGGGTCGTTGAGATCTGTAAGCTTGTATTTTTTATTATATAGAGCGACTGAGATTTTTTCCTTTTAAGCCGTTAGTACAGAAATCATGTTTAGGGAAAATGCTTTTAAAGTTTGATGAAAAATTTTCATTACTTTACTTCATTTTTTTTCATCTCTCAAGGAAATGATTGAATCGTTAAGAGAAAGAACTGTAAACATGTTACATACTTATGAAGGGTCAAGGGTCACAATGAACTGTCTTTGGTTCGGAACTCCAAAAGTAAGTGGAACTTTGATTGTCCGTCTCTAATTTCACTTCAACGTAATTCATTCGTCAGTTTCTGCAACAAAAGAAAGGTTCAAATCATTCAATAATATACTAATGGACCTAATTGTTTTTGACATCTTGACATCTTGATTGACAGAGACAAAATACAGCATATTTTCACACTATAAGGATGCCAGTAGTATCTTGTTTCATTGTAAAAGTCGATGAAAAATCAATGTACTGTGCTCCATCTAATTTTTTCAGTTTTGAGTTCAGAATATAGGGAGCTTAAAGACTATATTTTATGTCTTATTTCTCTGATAACTATTTGACTTTTCGTGATTTTTTTATCTTAGGACCGAAAGCTTATCATCAAGTCTTTTAAAACATTTTTGAAAAAGATATGCATGGTTTGTATAAAATGTTTATTACTTTAAAAAAAGTTTGATAATTCAAAATAAATCATAATCAATATTAAAGTATTATGAACATTTTGAAAAAGAAGTATTTATTTTGATTAGACAGGAATTCAAAAATATAGAAATTCAACTTAGGCAAACGGTCCGGTGTTGGTAAATAAGTAAAGGTTTATAAATAAGCCCCGAATCATTGTAGTCTATATTTTTGAATTTCTAATCTTCGAAATTTATATAGAATAAGTTAGGCCTAAGAGCCTGTGTTTGTTATCAGCATTGTAGAAAATATGGACTTAATTCAAAAGTATTGTCTTTGGAGAGAGCATGTACAAACGAAAACATAAAAGATCTAGGCCTATACTACTTCTAATTACGTAGTTTTAACTTGAATGAATCGGGATAGGTTGGCATTTGAATGTCTTGTATCAGGTTTGAAAGAAAAGGAAGTTAACTGCATTAAAATATCGATAAATTTTATGCTCATCATTCCAAGAGAGGGAAGACGAAAACTTGCGACAACAATTAAACTGATATAAATATGATTTCATTCTGCCAAATTTCTACTCATTGTTTTGCTACTTTATTGCTTTCCATTCTTTATGAATTTCACGAACCAGATAGCAAACGCACAGGTGCAAGCTAGGGAAATAGGCGCGCAGCGTGAGAGCTTATTCAACACACTGCTCTCCAAGGAACAATATTTAGATTTGTGCTGTGTGCAAATTGAATCCTGTAAAAGCTAGGCAGTATTTTCTTCCGGAAGCACCTTTCAGCTAATGTTCAAAAGGTAAAAGGGGATGACCTGCATGCTGCAACTAGTCCGCCTTTTCCACCTTACTCATGCTGAAAAAAAATTATTCAAGAGCAACCAGAAGAACAATGTAGTAGATGTTTTTCAATAATTCTCGCGTTATATATCTTAGCTTTTTTTATTAAGTAATGCTGAGTTCTGATCCTAGCAAAAGAGCCATGACTAAAGTATAAATAGGCATGAATCATGAATCAGAGAATGTCGTTTGTTAGTGGTGCAGGGCACTGATTTCGAGCCTAAAAAGAGGATAAGATACGTTTGATAAAGGCTAATACAATGATGATCACTAGTTTGATGATTCAAGGATATGTTTTTTGTTCTGTAATTGTTGATGATATATTTTGCAGGAAGAATATGGTCACTTATGCTTGCTAGCAGCCTTTGATGTAACGGATGATACAGTTTTCGTCGCAAAAACCATTTTATCTGTAAGATTTATGAATTGATCTTCTTTTTGGATAATCAAACGTAATAACTTAAAAGACTGATGAGTGTGGAATAATTCATTTACCCTGGTATTTTTCGGACAGCTAAAATTGTTAAATTGAGGCATTGAAAATAAAAGATAGGGGGTAAGAAAGTTACTTTTGAACAAAAGTAGCCTTTCCACAGAAGTAACATCAGGTTTTCGTAAAGTTTCATTTGGGTTTTTGTAATGAGTGATTTTGATAGCCCCTAAACTTTCTGACGGGGTGACCTCATTCTCCGTTAACATTACCAACAAAATTCTCCGCTTCATTTCTCATTCGCAAAAATAGTTTCGGGGCTTTGAAAGTTTTTCATAGAAAAATGAAACAGGGTTTTTATTTGGGACCCTGCGGTGAAAGAATATGATCGCTCCTTCGCTGCAAGGAAATGGTTAAAAATGTTAGACAGTCTTACACACGATGTTATATCAAGGTTTTGCAAGTAAATCTTATATTTTTTCTTCCACTGTGTCATTTTGTTATCAGTTGAAATCATTTTGATTTTTCAGGAAATCATTTCGAATTTTAAGACACTTATAGAAGATCAATATGGCAGAAAAGTGATTCTCTATTTAATCAATGGCCGTGATAAGAGATTTTTTAACCAGCAGTACATTAAGAATCTACAGAAAGGAGATGAAAACCCTACTAGGTCAGTGCCGTTTTTATTCTCGTCGTCGTGGTAGAAAGCAATGAAATTTTTCTCTGAAGTGCAATTGTTTTTACTGAGCCTATTAGTAGTATGTTTTTATTTTCATTTAGTAAAAAGAGTGAGGCTGTAAGACAGACTGAATTGCGGAGAGAGATTCTTAATCCTTTAATGGGATATCTCAAGGAAAATATTGAAGAAGTAATTAAAGACAAAAGTAGATGTCAGATATTTTTAGCAGCTATGGAACACTCTGGAGGTAATAAAACCATATCAAGATACATGCGTTCAATTATTTAAAATCAGCTCTTGTTGAATGTCGAAATGATTGTTTCATTCCTGTTCTTAAAACAATGAGACCTATCAAGGATAATTCATGAATCATTGTCACTTTGTGGCAAGGTAGAATGTCCCATGACAAGCAGACATCTACATGGCATTTATCTCCATGCAGAAGACAAGCGTTGCTTATGGGACTTAATTTTCCATCCAACTGAATTGTTGGCTGTTTTTCGAAATTATGATTAAATTCGTGGATATGTTGTTTGAGTATGAAGAATGTACACCATGTATAATAAGTACATGTTTACTTCAATTGAATATATGGTCAATTCAATTGAAACGCACCCTAAGGCTCTTCAAAACATCGTTAAGGGTTGAGATTTTAATGATGATCATCCCTAATTATTGCTTTTTGAGTTTTCGTTACTTACACGAAAATGTTGATGTAAATATTTCGTCTTATTTCAGAATCCAAGTTCACTAATGAAATAATGAGCGAAATTATCAAATCAATATCAACAAGTTCTAACGGATCTGAAAGTAGTGAGGTAACTAACTGCTCCCATTTACCTGTAATTTTTTATTTGTTTATTTGTTTATTAAATAATATAATGAAATATATGAAATAACTAGTTTGATTTCTTATTTTGGTATGTATTTTTAACTATTTAGTAAATAATATCGATCTAAGAATTAACTGCACATTAACCTACACTTAGGTTATTTAGTTTAACTGGTTAATTCGCTGGTTTATATTTAATTTTCATTCGTGGTAAATTTTTTTCTAGGACTACATCATTTTTCATCCATGTGGACACTGGGTTATAAAAAGGCTGATTCAGCAAGACAAATCGAGAGTTGAAAATGGTATTTCAAAACATTTTCTTTCGATTAAGTTTTTTCACTCTTGTTACAGCGATGTATTATGATATTGAGGTAAACTATTACAAAAAGAAAAGGATAGGATCACTTGTCCCTTGAATGAGGGTATTATTGACAGTGCAGCTGTTTTTATCACTCTTCGTAATACTAGTTCTGCGGCGGGAAGTAATGGTTGTAGGTATTGATGGCAAAGATATATTCCACCTTGGTCACTATTGTGATGGACTGTATGATCGGCCATCCTTAATTTAATTTGGTTATGAATTAAGTTTTGTCTCCTTGCACCCTGACATATCTGAATATCTCTGAAATGAGTATTGTAATTTATTATTAACAGTAGGGTAATAGTAGTTTATTGTTTCCAGGCGAAGAAAGCATATTCAGTAGACTGTTGGTTGATGCTGTGGATGACAGTGTTTATGAAGAATGGATTCGGCATAACAGAGGAGCCTTCGTAATTGCAAGGTTGGTTATTTGATCGAGAAAAATATTTTGCCCACAGCAAACATTTCCAGAATTTCTATATATGGCTGAATGTAGCAAATATGACTACGTTTCGGTGAGAGAAGTGAACATAAGAATCATACCTGAATACGAATTGCGCTATTTCGCACTTTCATGCCTAGTATTACTTATCCGTATATCTATCTTCTCATACAGCCTTCTTGAATCTGGAATTGAAGAAGTAGTCACGCGGATTAAGACGAGCTTATTGTCAATGTCTTCAAAGCTTGAACCAGGTCAGTCAAAAGGAATCGATGTGATAATTAAACTTATTGGTTTATGAACAAGTGAAGCTTACGAATCAATGTAGCTGAAAATGTCTAATTATTTGTATTTGTACTAAGCTTGACTTTTGAAATATAGCCCTTTCATAGATAAATATGCTTTTAAAATCAACCCGGATATTAATGCACTTGATAACGTTTTGTAAAATAGTGTTCACAAAATATTGCTTCGTGTTTTGTCGACAAATCTTTACTTTGACGAACCTGATATAGTAAAAAGCCGCATATAAGAACCACCCACTTACAAGAACCTTAGACCTAAAATTTTCTAATTTTACCCCCTTACAGAAAACCTTATTCATCCTGAAATTCATGGTTGGTTAAAAATTCGTTGTATAAAGAGATTTGATACAGATAAGGCCCCAATCCTTGTGGATTCTTTTGATTTTAACCTATTTAAGAACCTTGCATCCTGTTTTCCAGAATAGTATCATATGCATAAGAACCTAAACAAGGTGATTTGAAAATGTATAAGGGTTCTACTGTAAGCAAAATTTATCGATATCTTGTTAAAGGCCCTTCGCTAGATGTTTGACATCTGTTATAGATTGTTTTCAATTTGCATGCTACCAAGTGCCAAACATTTATTGTAAATGTGTTGACTGTTGACAGTTGGCAACAAATGTTGCGTTTGTTGTAAGGAATAAACAAATGAAGTCAGCTTTCTGAATCATGTCACACTTTCAAAGCCCAGCAAACAGGGCAATTTTCTTTTGACAGCTGTACTGTTGAACTGAATAAAAAATTCACGTTAGCCGAACATTTTAGTCTGTAGATAAGAAAGTAGTGAAAACAGTCTCACACAGACTTTAAATGACAAGTCTATGAAGACTTTTCATTCAAAGAAGTCTATTGACTTTCCTAAAACATTTCTTACTCTGCTACATTGCACTCACTGTGTTTTGTTAAAATAGCTTTGCTCAAAACCACAAACATTTGAGAACGATAAGAAACGAAACAAAATAAACGACAACGTTGAGGAAACTGCGAAATGACATTGAAATGCAAGAATTGAATGTAAAATCCTAAAAGAATTTCTCTTACGTAGCATGATGTTCTCAATCCTATACTTAGCGTTGTGTCTACGTGTTTCTTTTTTTTATTGTCTATTTACAAAATCACACAGATACCCATATCAGTATTAACTCATTATTTTATCTCATTTTGTTTGACATTTGCTCTGAAGTCCCCTAACACATCATCAATCTGCTTCAATTAAAATGTATTCTTTGCAATGCTAGATGACGCCTTAGCAAAACGTTCAAGTTTAAAAATTAAAGACACGCTCTTTCTCATTTAACATGGAATGATTATGTATTTCATTTTGTCATTTTCATTTATTTCTCTTTTATGTTTTGATATCATCAGAAGTGTCAGTTGTTTTGCAAAGAACTATATTACAAACAATTTAAATAGCACATGTTTCAGCAACAAACTTGGTTTTGCATGTCTTCTCTTCACTTGTGAAGTCAGAATCCTCCAACGCATCACAGAAGTTGGCATTTTCGGTCTGTTTCTTGAATGGGAAAGATGGTGACGGCATTTTAACGATAGGTAACAGATCCACGTGTGTCGTTACAGGGCTATGCATTCCATCCTCACATCTGAAAGCGCGGTTCTTGTTGTTTTGTGTTGATGTCCGATATCTCTGACAGTTAAATATTGGAATGTAAGTAAGGAATGTTTTTCTGTACTCAGCACTCATAATGACTAGAATAACAGGATTACACATGCTGTTAGCGTAAGCAAATACAAAGGCGAATTGGAACAAATGTCCACTGCCACTCCAGCGGCCGAATGATGCGCAATACTCATCAAGTATAGATAGCAGATGAATGGGGAAAAAGCACACAACGAATGCAATGAATATTGCACGAAACATTCTGATTAACCTCTGTTGGCTACGAATGCGTGTTTCACGTTTTTTCCCTCTTGCTGATCCTTGTAACAATAGCAGGCTAACCGTGAGTGCTTTGCTTATTCTTACGTAAGCCAATAAATTGACAATGATTGGTATTGCAAAGATAACTATAAATCTTTGTAAATAATATGCCTGTCGAAAATGTTGACTTGGCCAAAATGGTATGCAAGCTTTGGCTACCCACATGCCTCTTCCAACTTTCAAAACCAAACTGAGTGGCAAACCATTGAGCAAATAGGAGATAATCCATATTGCAATTAGTATTATTATTCTCTGCATGTGACTTGGTTTTGCAGCCATCGGGTATATGATAGTTCTGTATCTATCAAGGCTGATGCTAACATGTGTGAGAACAGAAACAGCAATGACAACGTCAGTCAAAGGAAACACGTACCTACAAACAAAGTCACCAAGTGGCCATGAAATATGTTTTGCCATAATACTCAATGGTAAAATTATGATTAATGTCAACAAATCAGTTATTGCCAGATTTAGTAGGAAGCAGTGCTTCAAAGACTTGCTTTTTTCAGACCTTGTTATTGTTAAAACAACAAGGATATTCCCAACCATACCAGCCAGAAATATAAGACCATAGAGTACATAGACAGTAACATCTACTTCGATTCTTATCGGCTGCATTATTTTCGAAGGGCTTCTTGTTGTATAATTTATGTATGACTTGTTTAAAAAGGAAGAGACTTCCATCGTGCTGTTCATTTTATTCGCTTGAAACTTCTTTGCTCTTGCCAAGAAATGCTTTAATTTCAACTACAAAATAGAATATCATTCTAATTACAGTATGCAGAGCTTCATTTATCAAAATTTGTAAGAGATACCTGCATTCATCGATTACTTTAACTTTGGGCAGGTGGTTGACTATTATGGAAGCTTAGTGTCCCATTTGTTCTCAGAGAAACAACGTCAAACATTGATATTTTCTCTAAAGTGAAGCTTTGCGTTATGTCATTCTTTCTTGAAAATGTACGCAGATGCAGTAATTAATCTGATAATTTAGCATGGCACTGGCAATTGCTTTGAAGTAAAAGATTCATTCATGAGAACTGATCTTCAGTCGTCAATTTGGTAAAAGTTTTAATGCGAATAGAATGAAATCTGAAGCAGGTGAAAGAAACAAATCTGATAATCAACAAACATGGTGTATGGCATGTGTTATCTTGAGTTGATTAACAACTATCTCCTTGGTTTACTAATTTATGCTTTTGTTGCTTTGCGGAGATCTTTTTGTTTTGAACAGATTTCTCGATTTAATCATTATATGCCGTGAAAGAAGAGAAATTTTAAGTTTGCTTTATTTTGAGTATTTTAAGTTTTAAGTAGGCCTAGTTCATTTGAATTGTCAATTTCCTGTGGTCACTTCCAATTATTGCTTTTTTTGAATTTGTCAATTTTCCGTTTCAACTTTGACTTAACTAGGATTGAAATTTTTACTAGCTTAACGAAATCTAACAGGAAACTACGACAAACAGGATTTAAACCTTAGTGGAAAAAAGCTTAATTATACACACGCAAAACACAAGAAGAAGCCCAAATAAATCCATTCATCAAAAACCAGCAATTCAATACTCTAGAAACGATTTCAGTTGCTTTTAGGCTTAATGATCATGACTTCTTAACATATGGTAAAACAGACCGAAACAATTGACTTAAGTGGATTTACACCCAAATGCGAATCGAAATGCACCAATCAGAGAGTTGGTTTTCTACACCAATCAGCTTGCTGGATACTGCGGGAAGACCAATACAATTAATTGAGGAGTTGAAGAGTCCATCAGAAGGAGTTCATTTTCTCACTTAGACCCTTTAATTTATTCTATTGGTCTTCCCGCTCTATCCCGCACGATGCCAATTCAGCTTCACTTTCTGATTGGTGCACTTCGATCTGCATCTGGGTATAAATTCCACCTTAGTCAATTGTTTCCGTTTGTAAGAAGTATGGATAAATTTATAGGGACATTCATTCCCGGTTTTAATCCGTTCATTCGTTATTTGTTATACTCGTAACTTGATATATACTCGTGTTATGTTACATAAGTTAGTAAAATCGAGCATGGCGTGTGAAATCTTGCTGCTCTGAAGTTTAAGTTGAAGATAAAATTGTATCACAAAGTTTCTTTACGGAATAATTAGGTTATTGCGACTCGCACGATTGGGGTTTTTCCAACATTCTTGCACCTCCGACGGGACCACTTGGGGGTCTGAGGTATTTGGTAAAGTTTTTGTGATCGAAAAAATGTCTCAAGAAGACGATTTGATGGGCCAGGCAACCAACGAAGAAATGTCAGTGCTGGATAATCATAGAGCAGAAAGAGAAGATTATAAAGATGCCTTACAAGATTCGATTTCAAGGTTAAACAATATAAATGGAGTCGAACAAGTCAACGAAACGTTGGTAAGTGAAATTAAAGAACTAAAATTTGTAATTGAGCTTAGCTTGTCGGAGATTAGCGATATAGATGTGAAAATTCAAGCTGAAATGAAAAGATCTCTTATACTAAAACGCGCTTGCAAGTCTATTGTCTTTTTTGTCAGAGCGAGCACGCTTTTCTAGAAGGTCCCTGGGCTGCGCACTTGGACCAGAAGCAAGGGCAAACTGTTGAAGGCGTGCCATCGCTTGG
>JAADKT020004463.1:0-20053 GCA_011763395.2 Chrysaora chesapeakei
TATTTCAATGTCATGATCTCCACTTATCAAAAGCTCTGCAACATCATCTGGAAATGATTCATCTATCCAGTCTGTTTTTGAATCTGGCAACCATCCATGACTTGCTGGGCCTTCTAAAAGCATTATTGGATCTCCCGCCTTCCTCCAAACTCTGGCAATGTAATTTGCTCTTTGTACATGTTTCTGTAGGCTGCTTTTGCATGGCGGTAAAACAGAGAGGTCTGTAACTTTTCCCTTATTAATTTGCCTACAGAAAATCTGCTTCATTAACATTGCCAGTTACGGTGATCGATCTAATGGCCCTGATTCGAAACATGGTAAAATTGCAAACTATCGCAAATATTTTGCAATACTCAACTACACCACTAATTTGTTGTGTAGCTTCAGCCCTAGATTTGTTCAAAGTTAATATATACAGTATTTCATACTTAGTTCATTTAAACTCACATATTAGGGTATCCTTGGTTACAATGAAGCATGATCTTTGAATTCAAAAAGATGCTTTCTTACAAGAAAGCGTTACATGAAAAGAACATTCCTTAACAGACATATAAAATACTAACCAGCCTGATTTGAAAATATTTTCTTACATATAAGACAGGGACGACGCGGAGCATAAATTAGTTGCTATTACGCGAGTGAAGCGGGCAAAAATATGGGGTCCAGGGGCTTAAAATTTTTTTAAGACCACACCCTTCAGCTCTTTAGAAACGCCCATTTTTTGCAAAAGGAACATATTTTTAAAGCATTTTTTTTTGCATAAATTTGTTCTTTTTATGGTAAAATGTTAATTTTTCATCTTCTCTGCCATCACATATAGTAGCTAACTACCCTAAATTCGAAAGAAAAATTTAAGAAATTGCTTTTTCTCTGATATTGTATCTTCGAACAAAATGCTAATGAAGAGAAAAAAATTAAATAAATACAACAAAAATCATTTCCTAGAAAATCTTTCAAATCTTTTTTGACTTTGCCCCTCAAATCTCTTGACAATGTTTTCATAAAATCCAGGCTGTTTGCTCAGCCATCTCAACAATTGGTGTTCGACTTGAAGAAATACAAGGTGTTCCTTTCTTCTCTGAAGCATACGATACCTTGAAGATGAGACAACTCGCTTCATTCTGCTGAACACTCTCTCACAATGGACACTTGTCAGTGGGGTTACTGCAGCAATCTCCAAAAGGACCATTGCTTGAGGAAGCCCATCTTCTAGACTTGCATTGGTTATCACCGTTAGGAGGTCTTGCAGACTTGCTGTTCCTTCCTTAAATGCTTCTTCCTCAATGAATGCGTTATCCATGATTTCAAACTATCCATGATCTGTATCTTCGATAGTGACCTGCTCTTCATGTTGCTCCTCGGCACCTGCTCCAAAATTTGCTTCCTCTAGCCTTCTTTGCTTTGCACTCTTCCTTTCTTTCCTTTTCTTGACAATTTGGTCCCTCTCCTTAGTAAGCTTTTTAAGTAGAATTGATATCTCCTGGTTTTCATACAAAACATCCAGATTGTGCTCCACTGAAGTGACGTCATTAATTGCAAAGGGGTACAGTGCATGAAACTTCCCAATGGCTGCCTTAACCTCGTGTGGTGAGCAACTTTTGTTTGAGATGAACTTGCTTGGATGAATAAGGTCCATCCACTTGAATTTATCGAGGTTTTCGAACCGCCAAGCAAGTTGTTCTGAAAACTCGATGCAAATTTTGTTGGCAACAATTGTTAAGGATTGTTTCCATTCTTCGGGGGAACCATTGCTTGCCCTTTCTGTTTCTCTCCATCCCCCCTTGCACTTGTAACTGGGAAATTTGGATCGGCTTTGAGAGTATCCTCCCAGATCTTGTTAAAGTTTATCTCACCAAGGAAATGAGAAAATCATCAAGCATAGACTCGACCTAAACAGGATCTAGGCTTGGCTTCTGCATGATGGTAATTATAGGCGTACAGTGTTCGAAGATGCTTCTGTATAGTTTTAAAAGGCATAAAAAGTCCACATTTTGAATATTAGCACAAAGACCTCTTGCAGTTGTCCGTGTGTCTATTTTCTCTGTTGTGTTCAATGAAATTTCAAAAAGCACTGTACCAATTGTTTTATAGAAGGAGTTAATTGCAGTAATGGCTGTTTCGCGAGAAAGCCATCTTGTGTCTCCAGGCTTTGGTAGGTTATAGCCCAGGTGATGGGTTCGTTTTGGACTGCTCCTAAAAAACGTTATCAATTTGTCTCTGTGCCAAAAAACTGTGCGACTTCTGGGATTTTATTGGCAGTCTGGGATGCACACAGAGACATCCTGTGAGCAACACAGTCGTTGTAGTAGGCAAATTGAAAATGATCTAGAACCTGTTTTTGCACACCGTTGAGTGCCCCACTCATAGTTGGAGCTCCATCATAATATTGCGCTATGATTTTCTCTTTTGCTGTGCCAGGAGTTGGATTCAGCATGCCCTCGGAATGCAAGGCCTTGACACGATAGAAAAGTGGCAAAATCAATGTCATGCCTAATCATAGATGAATACCTTGAGGCATTTTGATTATGCCTTTTAACTTCTCTCTGCCTTGTCTCATCCAGTGCTGTTGCAACGTCAACATTTCCGAGCAACTGATACGTAGTGTGGTTGCCAATATGATTTTTAGAGGTCTGATGCCGGTTAGCAATGCTCCAAAGGTTTCTTCCCGATGACACAAAGCCAGTTGGTTGCATGGAACAAACCCTTGTCATCTAGAAAGATATGAGTTTTTTGAGTTCCGTTGCTTTCATGTAGTTTTTAACTCTGATTGTCAATTTCTAAGAGCATTTTAACTTTTCTTCCGTCAATTTTGAGTGCCAACCAAACAGATATAAGCCATTTCACTCAATTTTTTTATGTCTGGGGTTGAGCTTAAACGGCCTTTAATGGCGAGCTTTTCAGCCATAGCAGCAGTTAGCCCTGATTTGAAACCCCTACGTTATTAAATTCAGTATTTTAGTAGCATGGCGACAATTGGCCGCTATTGTCAGCCATTGCCAAATCATGAGGGCAGGCCAAGGAAATTCTAAAACACTTTTCATTCATCCAAGAAGAGAAAAGGCAGATACTAATCAAATTGACATGAAATTTCGTTGAAATGCTTAAGTGCTTTACTCTAATAAAGGCTTTCCTTTAAAGCATGTTTAAAGTTTATCGATTTGTGTATGTGTGTAGTCAAATTGTTTCAAATACTGTAATGTAAAGTTGAAGTTTACCAAATTCAGAATCAAATTCAATTTCAAATACATTGATTACTCTCACCTTTGAGTGATCTCCCATTACAAGACATGGCCAGCAAAAATAAGTATTCTTCTCTTCACAACCACATATTCATGAAAAACTCTGATACACAGCTTCACAGGAATGGTTCTTAAGAGTAACATGGGGACATGGCCGTCCATCATCTTTGAGATGAAGACACTGTTCATGGGTTAATTTATTATTTTGAGTAGATAAAAAAGAAAAGATTTTTGAAACACCCTATCTTCCACTCCCTGATACAGCCAGATTCATTTTTCAGTAGTTTTTTAACTTTCTTATTTCATGTGTGTTCACTTTCTGATGTCAAAACTAGATTTGAGGGCGCTGTGTTATTAACTTTCATAAATGCATAGCATGGCACATCATCAGCGAATGAATCAGAAGGCAAATACGTCACAAACAGAAAGAATTTTGCATTGTTTTTTCCTCAAATGTTATGGAAAAGCCTAGACTAATAGCGTGCCCAAAAGTTGAGGGCACCTATTATCGGCTATTATCTCATAAAGAAAAGAATGTCGGCGGCATCCTTTCAAAAGATTATAATATAAGGAGCAATATCCTTAGTGTGGAATTGTGGAACGCAGAATGGTGGAGACAGAAACAGGCCACATTCTCCACGTTATTTTACACAATTTTATTCTGATTTTATTTAAAAAAACCTAAAATGTAACTGCCTGAAAAACTGCCATTAAAGTAATAGCATTAATAGCACTGTCCGCTGCTCTGATATAAGAAACACAACAGCCTGATTTCAAATTTGTGTTTCTTATTTAAGGGATGTACTGTAATGCATCGTGTGACAGACTTCAGGCAGACATTTCCTACCAAAAAACTTGTAAGTTACATTTTATCTGCCCTCTTTCTTCTTCATGATGGCATGAGAAGGATTTCATAAGAAATTGAAAGGCAAAAGAGTTGTTAATGAACATAGTTATTTCACAAGTGGAGGAAGGATAACCAACAATATTCTTAAGCTGAAGAAATTATTGACAGTGCCTATCTAGAAAGTATCAGACAAGGCTTAAAAATATTCAAGGAAACTCAAGATATAATGATGTTTCAAGCCAGTTTCAATAAATTCCATTATTGCTTGGTCTTGCCTTTATTCTTGTTGGCAAAGAGGTACCAACATTCTTTAGGAGTGCTACTTGCTGTTATTCCATTTTTCAAGGAAATGTTTTGTCATTTGCCTGAAAAGACTTTATTTTCTCTTTCAACCTCTTCTCCCATCTGCTGCCTCACTTTCTGATACATGCTACGGTAGGTTTCCCTACCTTAAGCAAGGGCTCAGAAGCGCTTCTGTTTCTTTCTTTCCAGACTTTTTGTCATCACTGCCTAAGGGCTCTCTATTTTATCCAAAGACTTGCAGTTTACTTTTTTATTTGAATTTTGTGCCCACTCTAATGTTAGTCACATCAATCAAGCCTTTGTCTCTTGCTTTTTATGTCTGGAGGACATAATGAGAGAGTGTTCATGGACGCATGTAGGTATGTATGAATACATGTATAGCCCTTTTTCCTGCCAAACTTGTAACAATAGATGAGTGAGAAATATGAGCAAGTAGACTTTGGAGTCACCATAATTGATCATCATGGAAACCAACTTATTGACAATTATGGAAGTTGTAAACAAGGAGATGATTCATTGTGGTCGATTTTATGGCAGAATTTCTCGAAGTCTTATTAAGATAATTAGCTTTTTTCCACAAATCAGAAAACCCCAAAGTCCATTCATGCAATATTTACTGAGACGTGACTCGGTTGTTATCGAGAAGATTCTCGAACTTGTCATTCGCGTGATAGATATTTTTGTGGAAAAATCCCGATGGAAAATCAGAGTGGTTGGTTGCATGGACAAAAAACTTTGATTCCCTCTTACCACAATTATTGATGATTATGAAGATGTACATGATGATTATATTGATGACAATGATGCAAATAATAACAACAATAGCAATTATGATGGTGAGAACAATTTTGATAATGATGATGTCATGATGATGATGATGATGATGTAATTGTTGAATATAGCAGGGTCAAATGTTAAGACCCTATTAGATATACATTTTTTGTACTGTTTTTATTAATATTTGGAGGAAAAATCCTCATAATGTCATTGATTTTATTGATATTTGGAGGAAAATCCCCAAATTGTCAAAGATCAGGTAATCGAGGAAGTATGCCCAGTAACCCCAGAATGGTTATGTATACTTGGACAAAGTATCACTTCCAATTACAGTCAAACTGGAATAATGAAAGTGGATAATAAGGTGACCACAAATGGGCCTTTGTCTCTTCTGAACAGGTCATATCAGTTTGTTTGTTGTCTTGATGTATATTGAATGTTAAAACATTCAGCTTGTTGATGACGGCCAACAATGTGGTTACAGTGCTTGAAACTTTCAATGTAGTGTCCCATATATTCCAGAGTCTAGGAAATGAGTTTGTATTCATCAGTGCTGTTACACTATTTCCATATATTTCTCTTCTGTAGAATAAGACTTGTATTTAGAATCCATGATTATTTTTTTCATTCCATTTATAGTATTTGTCCATAAGTTTAGCACCTTTCTTCTTGGAGGAGTCAGCTGATCACCCAGGCGGATATTTCAGGGTTTTGAGATCAGTATGTCCTGTTTGCCTCGGGCACCCCAACAGAAAAATAGCTGTTGCCAATTCTCCATGGATGTTTGAGTTATTAATTGTCGAATTCTGTCTCTGATCCACATAGGCCCATGTCTTGTGATTAGAATTGTGTAGGCGATTTATTTCTGGTATGGTAGTATATTGCTATTTCAATAATTTATCTCTTGTCCACATAACTGTTTTAACTTTTCATTCCAGTAATGATTTTCAATTGTCTACATCATTTTTTGCCGATTTCAATTTATTTAAATCCATGCAGTAGCAGGTTTTGTCACATTACAGACTTGCTTCCTCTGAGGTTTGTGAAAATTGGTGCAGAATTTTTATGAAGCCTCATTTCCACATAGTTGTGTCATCTCGAATCAGTTTGAAGAATTATGAGGGCTCTACAACCAGTGATCCCAAGGAGATCTCGGATTCCTCTACTATTCTGCATTGTTTTTGTTGGGTCGACAAACAATAAAAATATCAATAAAGTGAACCTATGACTTAAGATGAAAACATAACAGACAACATAGAATAAAGTTTCAAGTTAGGGAACACTAAACTCACATAGTTTATTTGTTGCAATTTTCTGATTTTTTGGACCTTGCAATGGCTTTCTGGTTTTTCTTCATTTTTTCACTTCGTTTTAGTTGATTAAAGTACTTCCTGGTCTGTTCTTCCTATATAAACCATCGGGAATAGATATGCCATTGGCAATTAGCTCATTTTTCATGCTCTTCATAATTCTGCCCTGAGTGGATGTTTGAAGCTCTACCCATGTTTTATCTGTTTTGTATTCATCAAGGATTTCCTTTTTACCTTTGAATACCACATTAAGAATTTTCTGAAAAAAACTTAAACAACTTACAGAAATTTTATTTGGTGTACTATATTACACATTTAACTACTTTCTACTTCAAAAGTGGTGAAAAATCAGTTTACAAAGTGAAAATGTCCACAGCCTGAAATTGCCCAGACTGAGTATCTACATCTTATCAGAATGTAGGCAGGTTGAAATCAATGCCAAAATTTCCTTATTTATCTGTCTTATTAACATACTGTTGTGATTTCTGCTATTCTCTTTGAACTCTTGAGCACTCTGTTCTCTTAAATCTTATATTATCTCCATTTTAATGTCTTAATTTGATTCTGTTCCTGTGCATTTTATCATATCTTGATGCTAGGGTTGGGCATGAGGTGCGTTTCATCAAAGCTGAAGTTGGTTCAAAGTTTTTGTTCTCTCCGAAATTATGACTGAGAATCAAGATAGTATGGCAGGTACAAAGGAAGTTTCTTAATCTGAGGATGTTGATTTGGGAATGAGTAACCTAGCAAGACCAGTCAATATTATTCAAGAAAGTGCACAAAATTTGGTTTATTTGTGCTCAAATTAAAGTTCAAGAGATACGAATTCTAACGCTAGTATTAGGTCTCAGCCTTCTTTGTTAACTTCTGCTCCATCATTTCTATCTCTTGCTTCTAATGAACATGTACAAGTGGTTTCGGGTGTTCTGCGGCAGCTTGCTCTAGGTATCAATTTGCAAAGTGTCTCTGTGTCTCAGTCAGTGACGCCCTCCTTAGTGTTGCCCAAATATTGACTGGGTTTTATGTTGCAGCTATTTGTGACTAAAGCAGGGTCAATTGGGCTCCCTGTTGTGAGTGTGCTTCCTTCCATTCCTAATTATTTGGTTCAGATTGTTTCAAAAAACTTTTCTGTTGATATTGTATTACTGAGACTTTGTAATTCAATACATTTACCTCCAGTGGAACCCATCTGCACACAGTTGTCAAAGCTAATCAAGTGTGATAAGAGCAGTGACCTGAAGCCCATTTGTTTCTTTGTGGGTTGGGCATGTGTTTATGCTAGCATTATTAATCTGGTTGATAAAACTAAGTTCAAGGATCTACTGTTGTATTTTTTGTTAATTGCAAGAATGAGCAGAAACACAACATCTTGGTCTCGGCTGGTTTGAATATGATCGCCATTTTCATTAACATGGTAATGGCAATGCAGCTTTGGGAAAATATGACCTTTCTCTCTGGATGGGACATGTTTTCCAGTCAAGCTTGCCATCAAGCTAGTGGCTCTACTAGAGTCTGCTAGAGCTGGAATTTCAGTCCTTCAAGTATATCCTCCCTCATCAAAGAGTAAGAGAAATAAATGACTAGACACTGATGCAGATTTGCGTTCTGTGACTTATTTTGATTTCCGTCGGATTTGTTATATTACTCCTTTGAACTTATTCATGTGAGAGTACTATTTGGGCCCTTTCTCTCATGCGGTTAGTATGTGGCTTTTGCAGGGTTTAAAGGCCAAGCTGATCACCAAGAATTCTCTTTAAGACAACCAGATATTATAGATAAATATCTTTTGGATTATTAGCTATGGATGAATTGCCGGACCATTTAGCAAGCCACCTATTTAGTAAGCCACCCACAACCAGCAAAAATCATGCAAAATGAGTGATGATTGGATTAAAATCACCCAAAATTATCCAAAAATAGTTATTTTGTGCTGAGGGCTTGTTCACTGAATCTATTGCTTCACGAGTTCCTTTGACAAAAAAGTTTTCGCTGCTTCTTCTTATAGCACAGTTGGTCATAATTTTTTCCTTATTTGCCTTTGAATTCTTCAAGTGTCATTGCAGCGAATTGAAAATTAGAAAATTCAACTTGTCCTTGGTTGAAATTTTCACAAAAAATTATTTTTTGATCCTCATTAGAAAAGTCTTTTTGAGCTGCTGCATCGGACCCATCTCTTGTGATTGCTCTTATGGCCTAGGCAGGTTTGGTTGACTAATTCTTCTTTTCCTGGGCAAAGTACTTGCTCTTAGCTGTTTTAAGGTTCTGGTCTAAATGCTGTGCAAGATCGGTTTTCTAGATCAAGCCACTCTGCATGAAGCCCTTGTGACACAGGATTTCCTCAAAAATGAAGCAGTAATTTTTTTCAAGTGCAGCTTTTAAAACACAAAGAAAGCTGCTCAGTTATTTGTTGTGAGTTCATTTCCTGTCCTGACGTAGTGATAAATACCTTGGTAACTTTTGAGCCTGTAATTCGAATGATTTTTTTCTTATCTTTGTGATAAAGTATGCAAGCAGCTGGCACGTTTGAAGTATTGGACACAAAACTGCAGGTCTGCTTGAATCTAAAGTTTTGTGATCCAATACTGTCGTACTCTAGTATAAATACCTAGTAAGAATTCGCAATTATATAGCTAAATATACCAAGAACCTCCTTTACTTGCCTTGTGTTGGCAAATGACCTGACGTCTTCAGGTATAAGTAAACGCTGGGAACCTACTTCAATTTTCTCTCATTTTCTTCTGCTTAGTGGCATTCCAAGTGATTTAATCCAGTGTTCATATTTTAATTTTGCCTTTTGCACATAACGCATTTTCAGTTCAGGCCATACTGTCAAAATTCATGAGAAATTACAAAATGGTATAAAAGAATATAAGAATATAACCAAGAACCAAATTCAGATTCAACAAAACTTCTACCTCACTTTGATCTCCATTTGTTGTGGTTGTGGCGTGCTTTGATTCAACGGCCCTTTTTATTTTAACTATACAGGAAGCAAGCATCCTTTAATCTCCTTTCTACTTAAGGCCACCAACCAATGAACGGAGCCAATGCTCTAAGCCTTTGATAACTGGGCCTTCCAGGGTGTAAGGACCTCGTCAGAACCATCAGCTGAAACAGCAGGGGTATCTTCTTCAGACATTGAACCTTTAGTTGAAATTCTTTCCATGCCTGTCTTTGGTTCAGCTTTTGGGGAGGAGTGTCTTCTTCAGTATTAGAATAATCTTCACTTGAATCTGATTCCTTGTACCATTGCTCTGGATAGCTGGCTCATTGCTGCACTCAATGTTTAGTACTTGCCTCTGGTATTCTGGCGTTTATATCATAACTAGCCCTTGCCCCAAGGCGCCGGGTCGGGCTTTTGTGCTCCGCAGCTCACTTTGGACCCCCACCTTGGAACGGTAGTTTATGAACGGGGTCATTCTAAATAACAAATCAGTTTGATTAAAGGACACAATCACTGCTAGAAAAGTATGAGGGAAAGCTGTTTCAGTGGTGTCTTATGTTGCCTTTAGCGTAGAAGAAAGCTCCACTGTTATCAAAGTGATGTGAATAAGATTTTCATAGTATGGAGGGGAAAATGGTATGGTTTGATGGTATACAATGGTCTGGGGAAGTATTTTATCACTGAGGTATTGCATGAACGGTTTGAAGCTTTTAGACTGGTTAGTCTTAACTTAGCTTCGGTGACCGTGTGCACGAATGACTTAGTCTGGAAGTGGAAAGAAGTTTTAGCGTCTACAGTGCTTTAAGTGGAGAAGAACGTTAGTGTCCGTGAATCATGGACGGGCACAGTCTTTTTACATTCTATACATACCAGATAAAAGGCGCTGTTAGCGACCGTAACAATACTTCTTGTCAAGAGACGTTTGTATAGAATGGAGATTTGTGACAATAAGGTAACATGGCACCAGTAAATCTGCGACTGAGAATGAAATTTTTGAAAACAGTTTCCAGGGTGGAATGTTTTGAAAACGAACTTTGTTAAAACGTATCCGTGTAGACGTTGCCCCTTAGAAATGGAAAAAATGCATAGACCATAATTTGCAGCTGCATCTTAGGTCCCCGTCCTCGGTTGTTTTTAGTACAGTTGCTGTACCCTGGGTCCGTTAATGCCTGATGGTCTTCTGGTGTGGATTGCAAAGTACATAAACTTTAGTCTCCATCATAGTAAGTATGGGTCGCTACGTGTTTTGAGTGCTTAGTATGCAATAAAACCTTATTCTTTATTGTGCAGCACGTTTCAAGTCCTTCCATAGGCATGGATTGTCAAATAAACCTTAGTGTAAATGACAATATCTTGACAGTAGGTATTTGTTGATTAGTGTTTTGGGTGCTTCGTGTGGAAGGAAACGGTGTGACAAATATGGTGCTGAAGAAGGCTCAACATAGCCAAAAGACAAAAAGCAAAATGGGATGAGGGTCTTGGGCTGTATGACTTGGAGAGTTACTTGGCGATTTCATTGAGCTCTATACCTCAGTGGAAACGTCGTTTGCTCTCTGATCATGCAGTCCCAGGTTGAAATCCCAGCAATTGTAGTATGCCACTTAGACGATTACCTTTTATTGCTCTCCTCAGACTTTTTCGGCTTCATCAGTGATGGAGGTAGCTGTTTGCCTGTAAACCATTTAGGTCTCAGATGTTTCAGTTTCTCTTCGTAATTCCAGCTGCATTGTATTTGATCTGGCCTTGAAACATTTATGTTCAAACAGCGTAGCCATATAAAGCATGTTAAGTTTACATGCTTCAGCTCTTCCTCTATGGATTGTGGGTCGGCTGGAATTGCTGCAGATGATTTTGTCTTTAGATTTTTGTAGATGCGAATTCTTGTCTCCACATAATTCTCACTAGGCTTCCCACTACACATTACTGTTCGCACGAATTCCTTTGCCTCACCCAAGATTCTCTCTGACAGATAATGACCTGTGATAGCATGGATCTGCAGTAGAGCGCAGCAAACTCTGGAGCCAAACTTTTCAACGAAATTTCCAATTGCAACAAATTTTTCACTATCTATGCGCATAAACCATTCTTATTCTGGCTTGCACCTCTGCATAGAATAAACTAGCAATACAAAAACATCAGTGTCCTTGGCAACAACAGCAACTGGTGTATCTTCAGAATTCACATGCAATATCATTCTAGTGTCTGCCTCTTTGTGATCGCATCTTTGCATGATTTCTACATTGCTTCTTGAAATTCTCTAAGTTTCATCTTTACAAGTTATTATCAGCGGAATTTTTAGTAGTTTTCTGAACTAGTTCCTCTGAACTTTGAAAGAATTCGGCAGCCATTGGTATAAAGTTCTATTTGTTCGAATCATTATGAAAAAACTCTTGCCAGCTCTTACCTTAAGGCATCTTCTACTCTACACTTTCTATATGAACAAGTCTTGACAATTCTCCTCTCATCTCTCTCGTACTGGCTTTTGTGCTATTTTCTAAGTACTGGTCGTTGATGATTTCTAGTTCTATTACCTTTGCATCGTGAGAAGTATTAGCATATTGAAGCAAACTCTTGAACAAAACTTTGTATGTTTCTTTTGGTTTGATGAAACAAAACAAGGCCAATCCATCAATGATCCATCTTGCATTTTCTGGTGGTGTTTCAACAAGCGAATTCGACTTCTTCATCATGAAATTACTGCTTTGTCTCCTTGTCGTAGTGTACCATTAGGAGTAGCGAGGCTAAGAGGTATGGTTGTGATTGGATAAACAAATGCCTCTTCAATTGATGTAGCTTTGTCACCGAGAAGCCCAAAGGCTTGAGGATCTTCTTTTAATATTGAGATCGCTTTTGGTGTTTTCTTGGGTTTTTTAATATCAGTGTGCAACTTAATCCTCTTTATAGGTGAGAAGAAACTCTCTTTACCATCGACAAGATGATTCTTCGTGAATTCTTTGAACCTTTCATTTCCAGTTTCAGGAGCATTCACAACATCATAAATAACCTTCACATCCACCTCGGTGCCAGTGCATATCACTTTGCCTGGTCCATTTGAAAACGGATTGATCTTGTAGGCTAGGAGCTTTCAACGAGTGCACATTCCTGTAGGGATTCGTTTTTCAAGAATCTGTTAGTTCTTTATGTGTATATGACGTTTGATTCTAAATTTTTCTCTCATAGCTGTCCTTAGCTTTGCATGAAGGCGCATTGTCTGGACCCATTTTTTGGTGATCTCTACATTTCTGCTATAGCCAGATCTAAATGGGCCAGCTGTTCCTTTAGTTTCTCGATTGAAATATTCGGTAACCAGGTCACCATGAACTGCTGCAAACTTATCACCAGAATAGTTAGCACCAAGCCCTCGAGTTTTCAGATCTTGGTAAGCTGCATTATTGCTTGTTTTAAGGTCAACCAGCATTATATGTTGGTAGGACAAATAGCGCGCATAATTTTGGTGGTCAAAAGTAAAAACAAGACGCAGCATGTCCCTGTCTGTTTGCAAGTGCCATTCAAAGCAATTTTCACAAACTGCTGATACCAACGCTAGCATGGAAGAAACATCTTGAAGAAATGCAACTGTCATATTTCTTTCTGTTCCCCCACTGGTACTGGTTAGATACAAAAAGAGATATTTGAAGCCTTCTAGCTCAACCACCTTTTCAACCTTTTTACGTTGTAGTGCAATCAAATTCTCAAGGAGCTCGAAAGCCATTTCTTTGTAGGTGTTTGTGATACTCTCAGTATGAAACTGGGCAAGGGCATCAAATGCTTTTTGAAGGACCCGCATGCATCGATAGTACTGTTTTCCACTAAATGCCTGGTCATCAGATCCTGCTGATATTGTACCAGAATCTATAAACCAGTCCCTGTATCCCATGAACAAGTGTCGCTTGTAGATCAACCACTGTCTTACTCTCAGCTGGTGGAAGCCACCCATCAGAACGAATAAATTTTTGTACTGGTTGCCATGCTTCCAAATTATTTGTGCCAGTTTAGAATAGACATCCTCGTCTGCATGGGCAAATATGTGATGTAGCCCAAGATCATCAATTATGTTGTCGAGAGTATCAAGGTAGTATTTGCAGACAGAAAAGACTGGAGGTTGGAAAATAACTGGCATGTACTGTATAAGAGACTTTTGTTGATCACCCGTTTCAGTGCTGGGAACCCCATGTGCAAGAGCCCAAACAACATCTTTTTGCAGACATTGCTGAAGAAGATCTTTTTTTTCATCATCACAATATTGGAGAATCTTTCGTGGATCCTGTCTTCAGCCAAGTGTGTTGTGTGGAATTTCTTCTTCCTGTTTTTGTTCAACATTGTCTAGCTCTTCATCAAGTGGTTTTCAAGTATGCTTTCTTCACCTGTGGGATAAAAAGAAGACTAATCGTGGTAATGTTTCTTTGCATATTCAAATAAGAACTGTTTCAGATTCAAATGGGTTGTTACTATCAAGCAATCAATAAGCATTATTCATTTTTCATTGGTCTTATTGCCAAAGTAAGTTAATAAAAAGACATTTTAAATACCTGCAAGACATGGCAAGAAGAGTGTCCTTTTCGTATCGTGTGTTGTCCCAGCACCAGTCATCGTTTCTTGGCGGCCATCATTATTATCAATTGACGAATGAAGTACAGCTGAATTTGCAAATTTCATGTGGCACAGAGCCAGACTCTGTGCTTGGAAGTCGTTGTACTTAAGAATGTAGTTGTAAGGAATCAATTGTCCAAGACTGTGAAGATTTTTGGCTACCGCCTTACTTTGTATCATGACAATAGCAAATTTACCAGTTCTTGGTAATGCAATGTTATATCAATAAGTAAGTAATAGATGTAAAATACATGCTTAGAATTACAACAGCAAAGAGTTTGGCAATTTCAACTGCACATATAAATCAATTTCTTCAGCAACTTTTACATGGAAACAACAGACTTCATTATATACAAAGTTTATATTTCAATTGCTTTTCCTTATTAACAATGATACGTTTTGCTAACAGACTCTATTCTTTTATCTATAACAAAAAATAATGCCATCATATTTGAACGTATAGCCCCATATCAACGTAGAATTTTATATCAAATTAACTGTATAGTCAAGCATCGTCAGCATAGACAGTGGCATCAGACTAAACATTGACAAGGAGGAGGGGAGTTCAAAAAATAGATTTTCTATACAGGGGCTAAACAATTCTGTAAGAGAATGGAGTTTAAAGAGTGGTCTCTTCTGCCCCCTGCTTTTGCTTGGTGCAAGCTTGTTACATGATTTCTGCTCACTGGCAATTTTATACTCAAACTTGATTTTTGTTCTTGCATAGACCCCTTTCGTTAGTATCTCTGCTTTTCTTGCTGAAGGAGTAATTTCTTGTTGCTTTTTTGCGGGCCGCAAAAATCATGTGTCCATGTCTCAGCAAAAGGTAAGGGTGCTATTGATTGTAGAAGGTGACATTGATCACTATGACGAATACTCCTTGATCTTAGGGCAGGAAATGACATTCTAAAAAAAAACAAATCCTGTTATATTTGGTTGATGTCTGAGATTTCTGATTTTTGGTTATTGCAGGAAATTATTGAAATAAAGTAATAAAAAACAAAGATATATATCTTGGAAATATAGAAGTGATAATGCTTGTAATGGGTACAACAACAATAATGATAATAATAATAGTAAAACAACAATATAATAATAATAATAATACAAATAATTAATAAGATTTGAAACATGGCATAAGACTGTCAACAGTTTTAAATACAACAGTAGTTATTCTGAGTGTTAAGTTCTACTGCTATTGCTTTGAGCTTTTGCTGTTCATTCAGTTTTTGCTATCTTTTTTGCTGTCAAAAATATTTCAAACTTATTCAAGTTATCGGCCAGTCAATCTTTCAAAGTGCATGTGTATCTTATCAAATTTGATGGTCTTTTGAAAAGTGCCAGACAGTTCTTTTATAGGGAGGGGGACAAGGCAACGACAGGTTCATATTACCAAAAATAATTTGATGTTGACAGTGTACATCCAATGAAGGGTGAACACCACAGTCGACAAACATGTTTGGCTGGCCTGTGATTATCAAATCAATACAAGACATACCCTCATTTAGTATATTTCTCGGTTTGTCAATCAGCTGAAACAGGCTGTTTGTTTCCAAAAACTCATCAAGGGCTGCACCCTCTGGATTTCCTATATACTCAGCCCACTATTGTCAGGATCTGCAATTAAAGTCCCTGGCAAAGATAATGCAATTAGGTCTTTCGTTTCTAATAGTACTTACAACCTGCTGAAGATTGTCAATGAATATTTCAAACTGCTCACTATTTTGGCTTGGACTGCGATGGAAGGTAATAAAAAATACCTTTATTCTGGAAATAGTTAATTCAGAAACAATCATTTCTTGTAATCTTTCAAGGCCAGCCCTACGCTTGATTGGCAATTCGTCATGGAAATATAAACAAACTGAATGTAAACATATGGAATGTGTCAATGGAGTACTAGAGCCACATGCATGGTTAAAAATTTGTAATTATATTGCATTTCTCACCCTCTACTGTCTGTAAAATTTGATACAAAACTGTAATCTTTCTTTTAATTCTTTTTTGTATTAGTTTTAATACCTTCTCTTCATTAAATCCCATTCAGTGATAAGAATACTCATAGAACCCCTGGATTTGAATACAATCTAAAACACATACACAGTCTAGTATCTTGTTATAAGTTCACAGCCATATGACCGCCTGTACAAAATAGTCATAGATTAAGCAACATTGAATGACATAAAGCATTTTGCTTTAGACTGTCACACTAGTTGTCTTGAGGGTTTCCACTGTATATTGAATCATTGGCATCCAAAAATGAACAACTAGCCTTTTTTGTCATCTACTGAAGGTAACCTGATGTAACTGTATTTTAAAATGCTTATTGAACACAGCCTAACAAATTTCTAGATTTTTGTATGGTCAATAAATACCATGTTCCCTCTTCAAAGAAAATTGTAAATGTCAAACCACATATGTAACTGCTGGTGTAACAAAGTACTACAACATGGTTTACCAAAAGTTAAATTTTGGTGAAGAAATCCTTAGAGAAGTTCTTAAAATTAAAATTTTGGTAAAATTGGTAAAATTTCCATATAAATAAGATATGTTAGAAATGGGGCAATATGCTTTTGCTACTGCTTTAAAAACCATACTTACTTTAATAAGCCAATTATGTTTATCAAGATTATGTGATGGATGTTAACAAGAAATTTAAAAATTTAGCCGCATATTTGAATGTTTTTATCATATGATCTTCATCAGCAAACTGCTCTCCAAAAAAATTAGGGGGCCTACTTCTATACCTGCATCACAATGGGGTCACAAAGAAATAAAAAAACTGATTAGGGAACATACCTAATACAATACAATAAGTTCAAATTATTCTTAATGGGAAAACTTAGGAGGAAAATACAATAGAGTCAGAAGATAAAGGGATTCGTATAGAAGAAGAGTAAGAGATTTTTAGTGTGTCAAAGCTGAGAGCAATTTGCCGCCTCTCCAAAGACAAAAAAGGTAACCACAAGAAGACACACAGTTAAGAAAGGAAAAAAAACAAAAATAAATGTGAAAGAAACCTTAACACGTTGACACAAGAAAGCAAAACAAGGTACACAAAATTTAAAAAATGCAAAAAACACCAATAGGCCTAGGTGACCAAAAGTCTGACATCAAATCCTCTAGGTGCAAATGTATCCAACCATAGTCAATAGAATAAACACTGGTTTGGAAGCCTATTGTTTTGGTCTATTGTTTGCCTGCAGAACTTGAGTCAGTGAGAAAAAGCTGTCATGTGATCAAATACTGTGCATCGTGACGCCCTAGCAACAATGTTGACCGTGCAAAACCCAAGGTGAAGACTGCAATTTGTAGGTAAACACATCAATTTTCTCTAAAAATATTGGTAAAAACGTCAAAATATTCATACTTTAGAACAGAAACAGAAAGGTTTATCCAGGAGTTTGAGGAAATGTAAAACAGTTCTCCAGATATTAAAAACACAGTTATGCCTGGGAAGAACTGCGGTTTTCTGCAATTCTCAGTCTTACAGGCACCAAGATTTGGTGGACTTACACTCCAAATACCAACATGAAAGAACGAATTTTTTTGAAAATTGAAAAACGATTTGGTGACTTTATAAGCAAGTTCAGGGTCATAGACAATGCTTTTAAAGACAGAGTTTTGGCTGGAAAAGTCTTCATATGAGAACGTCATTTCTCAGACGAAGAATTCGAAATTACAAGTAAGTTATCATTTTTTCAATTGGCCTTGGTACAATAGTAAGCTAGTTATATTTGTTACATACCACTTTCTTATTATCTAATGGACTTATATGAAATCACCTGCCTTATTTTCTTTCAGAGACTGGCCAGAAGAGACTCCTTGATTGGGCAATACCGAGTTTGAATCTGCCAATAAAATCACACAGAAATAAACAACATGCAGAGAGACAACATCTGAATATTGTGAAGGATAATATGGTTACAACTCCAAGTCCAAGAGGTCCAGTTTACAGGAACATTGAAGAATTTCTGAGAGGTACAAAAGGCCTTAAGCTGTCCAATGGGATGTTGAAATCATTTGTGATAAGGTTCATTTAAAAGATGGATCCTTTCACACTACCAAAATATGAAGTCATTGTTAATGAAGATTTAAGCTTCTATAACTTCTGGTTAGCCACTTCAAAGTTACAATAATCTATACAAGGAACACTCAAGATCAGTAAAAAATGTCACTATTTCTACTGGTTTGTCTTGTCTTGTCTTCAATTTTATAAACTTTGTACTGCTGTGAATGATGATTCTGTTGATCTTAGTGCCCCAGAACTTACAAAACAAATTATCCCATGTAAGATTGATCTTGATAACATAATTGATGGACAACCATCCACAGAGTCATTTACGAGAGTAAAATCCTGCATGATTATTCACACAAGAGATAACACAGCTTTCTGCAACATCTGTCAGGATTTCGAAGTAAAACTTGAAAAGCAAGCAGTCATTAAACAAAGGCATTTAAATACTCCTGCAAAGCAATTTGCACCATTATCTCAAACCCATCGTCATCGTGTAGAACTTGCATTGAAACAAGAAAGAGCAACAACAAAGAATTTGAACAAAGAAATTGCACGAATGAAGGAGATTCTTTCAAAGGGTATTCTAGAGAGCAGAGATATGAGTAATGACTTAAATGAAATTATTGCTGAAAATCAATCAAACATGTCCCCATTCACACTTGGCAACAGCAAAAAATGGCAGCAAAAACTGATGGGCAAATGAGATATCACCCCATGATAATAAGGTTTTACTTATCTCTTGCCTCAAAATCATCATTAGATTATGATGAACTACGTTCATCAAAGGTCTTGACATTGCCTTCCAGAAAAACATTGAGAGATTATAAAAATGCAATAAGACCATCTGCCGGATTTAATTCAGAAGTTATTGCTGAGTTATCGAAAACTGCACATAATCTTACTGGCTACCAAAGATATGTTGTGTTATCTTTTGATGAAATCAAAATTCAAGAAAATTTGGTTTTTAACAAATATTCTGGAAATTTGATAGTGTATGTTGACCTTGGAGATCCTGAGCTTAATTATTCCTCGTTTAATGATGTCAATGAACTGACTTCACATGCACTTGTCTACTATGTTAGACGATTGGCATCTGATCTGAAATGTAGTGTTGCATATTTTGGTACAATAGGTGTAACAGCCTATCAGAATATGCCAACATTTTGGGAGGCTGTTGCCATTTTGGAAATAACATGTGGTTTGCAAGTTATTGCTGCAGTTTCTCATGGGGCTTCTCCAAACAGGACATTTTACAAAATGGATCACTTACTTGATGATAAAGGTGATACTGAGGTTGCTCATAGAACAATCAATTTGTTCTCAACCACATTGAGATACATTTGGTTCTTTGCCGATGCACCTCATCTTCTGAAAACTACAAGGAATTGTGTTTACCACTCAGGTAAATTTTTTGCTAAAACTGTTATTTATGGAAAATACGCTCTCACCTTCTTTTCCTGTTAATAAAGAATAGTCACTCATTTTTATTGATGTTATTTGTTTTCATTTTAGGAAATGGGAAAGGCATTTGTAGATTGTGGAATGATAGAAAAGATATTGTGTGGTACCACATTGTGAAACCTGTTGATGATGAGCTATGCAATGGTTTGAAATTATTGTCAAGATTAACACATGAGCATGTCAACCTTACACCATATGCAGTGATGAATGTTTGTCTTGCAGTTCAGGTCCTGAGTAGTTCTGTGTCAAAAGTTTAAACAGAGTTTTACCCAGCCACAACACCTGCAACTGCTGAGCTGTGCATGTACATGGACAGTTTCTTTGATTGCCTTAATGCTTAAGAACATACATGTTACAGCAACCAATCATGGAATACTTGTGCAGTAAATTCTCCCACCCACATTACATCACCCACATATACTTTGTACAGTAAATTCTCATCTAACACAACCACCTTTGAAACAATGAAGCCGTAAATGGAATGCACAGTATAAGCGATTTCACGGTTTCTAGCGCCATTATGGATTGGGACCAAACGTCACTAGTGCCAGTCCTCTGAATCAAAAC
>JAADKT020004464.1:0-11639 GCA_011763395.2 Chrysaora chesapeakei
CATTGCTTGACAAATAGAATTTGCTTAGAAATGCTTTTGAAAAAGTTCAAAACGTGTTCTGCTTGACAAAAGCAAAAAATGGTACATAAACAATGTTTTGGCAAGTGGCGGTCCGACTGTCAAATATGTACTGGCAAGTATTGTTTGACTGGCAAGTATTGTTTGACCAGCAAATGTTTGAACGTTTGGCCACAGCCTTACAGTATCGGAGTTAAAATTTTCGTAATTGATAGAAATGCCAAAAATCTATTCAAAATCTCTTGGAAAATGCAAAAATTTTACTATGTAAAATGTTCTTTGTTTGTTTACCATGTTTATAAGGAAAATACTTTTGAGAGATTTTTGGGCACTATTTCATCTTAAGCGACCGCAATTCCGGTCTTTGTCCGTTGAGAGGATACCCTTACTCGATATGCCTACCATTTTCCAGAAAAGGTTGCGCCCGACCCAGATCTCTTTGAAAAGGTCTATACACGCTGGCAAACTTTGCATATCGTAAAAAATCTTAATCTTGATGCAATTACAATTGTTTATACTATCAAGGGTTTATGTAGAAGATGTAATCATTTAGGTCTGTGGCGTGAATCTAAGTCGTTTTGACAGAGCCGTAAATTTACGAGCAAACTGCAATTTTTTTGCTCAAAATAAATGTGCATAAAAATTATTTGTGAATTCAATTTGTAGGTACTAACAAGTAGCTATGATGTTCATCTTAGAAGTCATCTGTTGTTTTTAAATCAGCTTACAAGTCATTATTAATCAACCTTAAAGGTGATTAACTGATTACCTGTGATAATAAAAGGGGTTTCTTCTTGCGAGCTATTTCCACATTCATGTTTGCAACCAACAGTTCGCCGGTGCTGTATGCGGAGTTTTCCCTGTGCTAAAGGGTCAGATTGAGAAGGAATGCGTTTCACTCGAAACGCAATTTTTTTAAAACAATTTAGCAGATTATTGTATAGGCTAAACTGTCCCTACCTAGAGTTGACCTGCACGACCTCTACCCATTTCCTAACCGTGTTTCATTCAATCCGATTTCGTAACTGATTTGGCCAATGATACTCGCTGATACCGACCACAAAGTTTGCAAAAATTTTGGCAATTTTGACCTAGCCATCGAAGCATGATTTTCATCCTGAAAGATGTTTGAGCAAGGAAATGGACAGAAATCAATTGATAACTGTCAGGAAAGGAGGAAAGAATTTAGCATAATTTTTTTGGTGTTTATATAATATTATCTTCATGATTTTTTGGCTTATTTTGGTGTGGTATTGTATTGAATAGACTATCAAATCTCGAATTGAGCGAGCCGATACGGGGCCGATACCATTGTCGATTATGGACCGCGAGATTTTTCGTTTCACCCTGGGGACGCTAGGGGACCTGCAGCTTAGCTTGTTCTCCCAGAGAGCGGGGAGGTATTAACGGCATTCTAGGATAATAGAATATCGACCAACGATCAAGCAACTGTTTATAAAAAATTTGAATTTTGCTAGGCAAGGAAAATATTTGACCGTTTTGCGTTTTGCTATTTCGCAAAAACATTGCTTGTCGGAATCTTCCAAAATCTTTTAGCTGTGGAGTCCAAAGTTTGAGGGTTTGGAGACTACAGAAGTCCCTGATTTCCGGAGAGATGTCTAAAAGAGCTGGCTTTCGACCACTAGGAAGGCTTGAGAAAAAGGGGGCAGCAGTGGGTTCCACTAGGTGTCACCTATCGAATGTTCTGTACTTGGTCCGCATTTTACGACACGCGAGGCCCACCCTTGTACGAGGCCAGACAGTCTGTCGGCTTGTGTCATGGCGGGAAATCTGAGAAGTTACTTCTTTGAAGTAATTTGACACTTTCATTGAGTCTCCAAGGGGAGCGATTAATTCAAATCAAACTTTCGGCCTAGTGGGAAATCAAACTATTGGTGGCACAAGAAATTAATAAATTAATTAAAACAACAAAGCTAAATTAATTGCTTCATTATGTGGCGTTGTTTATGAGTTGAAAGAATGGCGAATATCGCAAGTTGACAAAAGAAACCGGGAAGTGAATGGCGAGAGAGGGAATTAAGACTGACTGAAGCTAAAATTTATGATGGCATGGATGCAAATGCATGTCGCACTCTGCTCGTAAGTTGACACTTTACTAATAATTTGGTTATTATTTATCAAAATATTGAAAAATTATAATATAGTCAATAATGATGCTATAATCATACCTATGTCTTTTTTTTCATTTTCCTTCGTTCAGGAATTTACTGCCCTTCTAAACTCTCAAATTCAAACAAACTGTTCAAAGTCACTTCGACAACGTTCCACCCTCACCCTCACAACAATGATGATGAAACCAAGGACAGGTAATTGTTTTAAAATTTTGATATTCTGGGTCAGAGTTGGAATTGGTCGTCTTGTCTCATAATTTCATTGAATATGTTTATAACATGCAGAAATATCATCATATCAATTTTAAAAACTAGAATTTTTGGAAATTCTAGGGAAATTTTCCCGACCAAGGGAAATATTGCAACATTTCAGTTGCAATATTTGTCTGCGTTATCAAATAGGAACTTGGAAGAAATCAAAAGTGTTGTTTCTATGGTAACCATACTTTGGCCCTAGAGGTAGTTGTTATACGCATTCGTGCCTGCAACAAATGGTACAAGACCCGACCAAGTAATGTGAAATCATGTTGCGCTCTCCTGAGCAACAATTTTGACCATTTCAAACCTCATGTAACTAACCTTGTGCAACAAATGTTTCACATTGCAACACAGGTGGCTAAACGATGCAACATCAGGTTAGCAACAAAAGTTGCATTCAAATGTTGCCTCGTTTGGCAGGGGCTTAAAATTTATGGTATCAGCACCAGAAGCACAGAAGTAGGACAGCAGGCAATGGGGGCAAAAGTATTAAATTTAGAGCAAAACCATAGGAAAATGAAATTTGCAACTTTTTAGGGCAAGGGGGAAATTACCCCTTAAACCCCCAAAAAATTCCTTCATCTAGGCATGTCATGATGTCATGTATCTCAATGAAAGAACCACCCTCTCCAGCAGAGGTAGCAATAATGGACATCCTTGAGGACCCTAGCCCACCTAGTTTTCCAGAAATTTATCCATTTTTCTTTGAAAATAAATAGCACTGCATAACTCATTTTTAGGGGATTGTTGGAAATTAAGGCGTTTTGGCCCCACCAGGCAGAATTTCCAAGTTCTGCGACTTCCCCACAAGTTAGTACCTATGACAGGCTTAAATTGTATATAGCTTTTTAACAGAAAAAATTGCAATTATTTAACAAAATTGTTGACATTGTTCTTATCCTTTAAAGATAAAGAAGAAAGGTTGTATTTTTCTTTGTCTTATTTTGCAGTTTTGTCAGCTTTGTAGGAAATATTAAGTAACTAAAGATCGCTCTCTCAAGTGGATATCACTGCCTTACTATGAGCTCCAAAGGCAAGGAAGATAATTACTATGAATGGGTTTTGGAAAAGAGAAAGGTATATCTCTTTTCTTTTAAGGAAGCTTAAATACACCGCTCAAAGTATTACACGCTTTTTTTTATAAGGATCCTACCTCAAGGCCTAGTTCTTAAAGTTCCTTATTTTTGGGCCTCTTTTGAAGCACATGTAGTTCCAAAAGTTCCTTAATTTTAACTGCACATACAGTGGTCTTAACAATAAAAGAGAGACATTTGCATGCGAGCAAAGCTCGAGACTACTCAAAGAAACAATGGATACACGCTTAACGTACAATTTATGTGATTTTCGACTGCAAATGAATGGAACCGGCTTTCTAATTCTTATTTATTTGCAGTGATAGAAGTATTCAACATTCAAAAGTTCTGTAAAGATTTTCTCTTTTGTAGTATAAGTTCTTTAAATTTTCGGGTCTTCTACATGTAGGTTCCTTATAAAGTGTTTTTTATAAAAAATTAGCGTGTAAAATGTCATAAACAGTCTGAAACAGTTGTCTACGATGGAATTCATACCAAGATGTGAATCGGAATGCACCAATCAGAGTGAAGGTGGATTTGTATTGTGTTTTAAACACCAATCAGCTTCTGGAATAAAATGGGATGACTTTTCTGATTGGTCCATTTCGACCCGCAGCTTGGTTTATATTTCGTTTGTCAATTGCTTCTCCTTGTTATGACAGAATGTTTGAAGAAAAAGGCTTTTTCCAAAGTTGTTTGCGTTTTATCGCAATTTCAGTGATATGCCTTCTACTTTTCATCGAACGTTTTTGCTGTTGCACCTTTGGGTTTCGTGTTTCTTCGCTTATTTTGCTTTGCGCAAAGTAGTTTTGCTTAGCATCTTTGGACACGCGATTTTTTAAGTTTTTTTCGTCTGACACTTCTCAGAGTATAAACGTCAGAAACAGACCGAAACAAATGACTAAGGCGGTATTTATACCCAGATGCGGAACGACATGCAAAAATCAAAATGTGAAGCCGAATCGGCATTGTGTTTTAAACACCAATCGGTTTGCGGGATACAGCGAGAAGACGCAGTTATAATGAAGTCTAAAACAGTACGCATCTCCCGTGCACTGTGCATCTCACTTCCTGTAGAATCCGAAGTGCGCATGCCTCGTTTTGAGACGAGCAAACAGACGCACAGTTCTGTTTGACTTAAGATCTTCATGTTAAACACATCATTGTCTAGCGACAAAAGACCATTGACTTGACATGAATATTTAACGAATCTTCAATGGAAAACAACTGCAAGTGTCAACATTGCATGTGTTCTATGGTCTTGCTGCTTGTTTTATGATTGAGAAGAACACTCGAAACCCTTTCCAAATGTTTTTCTCTCTTAAATTGACTGTGTTTTTATCTAATGGAGAATTGAATCGAATGGGATCAAAACCTAGTGAATGAAAGTTTGTTTCGTTTTTTGATTATACACACTTTTGATACATTAAACGGATCACATCACAGCTGGTGGGACTTAAAAAGATCGGATTTTGATTCAAGCGTTTGTTTATGAACGGCAGGTAATTCTTGTGTTTTATTCAATGTTTTTCGTGACCTCTTGATCGTGAATGAGTACAACTGCATTGCATACACTAATTTTTTCAAGCCGACTAAAGAAACCATATGTAACTATACCTTTTTCTAAAAATCAAGAAATTCTTTAATATGGTTTAAGAGGTATAAGGAGTAAACTAAGAAACTATTTTGCTTTAAAATGCAGCATTCTTCTTTAGCGATGCGCTTTGTGTAATGTTTACATAAAAATATCCTGAAAAACAATTATACTTAAGGTCCATTCCAGAAAAGTCCAAATTTTTATATTTTCACTGTTCGAACATACTAAATATTAAACCGCCCAAATGTTAGACTGCACAAATGGCCCAAGTCCTTAGCGCAAATTTGTATATCCGAATTAAATAAACACAGGACAGTAATATAGAATTAAAAACTCTTTTTGTCAAATTTCTTCTCCCCCCTTTCCGATCTCTTAGCAGAGTTACATTGTCTTAATCTTCGTTGTTTGAGTCAAATTGCTTCGAGAAATCAAACGCCTGTATTACACTCTTTTTTTATAAGAACAATTTTATAAGAACACGAGCCTGGATTTTGCCCAGATTTTAAGAACAAAATATGAACAAGCTAAGGCTGGGTGTTTTCATAAGCCCTGAGAATGTCAGCTAAATATGAAAGTACGACAGTCAGACTGAACGTAAAAAGCAAGCAAACAATGAAATGGACAAGCATGCTCCATTTTTACACAACCTTATTACCACTAAAGACATTCACTGACAAAATCTAGATGTCTCAGTAACCAAGGAATTAAGAACAGATTAAGAACATTTCAGGCTCAAAAAAGGCAAAAACTTAAGAACAGCCAGCATCAATCAAAATTTCCTGGTTCTTATAAAAGAAAAAGAGTGTATTTACTTAATCCACAATCTTTGCTGTTATTTCGGATGTTATTATTTACTAGTTGCTATGTACCTAACCAGCGCTTGCTGCTTGTTTGCTTACCGTATTTGCTTATCCATGGGAAAGATAAACATGTTTTACCTACTGCCGCGTTTCTTTTGAGAAATTAGAGGATATTTATCATAATTGATGAGAAAGCGACTTAAGATCCAGAGCTGAAATGAAAAAAACGAACAAAGGCTGATAAAATAAAGAAGAAACCTTCCTGTCACGTCTCTAATGTCCCCTTCGTAGTCCTTCAAAATCTTCCTAGATTTTAAATCTCTTAATCTCTTGCACTCTTTTTTATAAGAAACTCGTTTATAAGAAACTCAGTACTGAGATCAATATTGGTTAAGAAACTTTCAGTACTCGACCCAAAATGATAAGAAAGTCGCAGGTCTCGACAATTTTTACAATTAGAAATAGGCTCGAGAATCAAACTTTTTTTAAATGGTAAGTGTCTATTTTTACAAAAAACAGTTCATGCAAACGTGAACTGTATTACTTCTTCTATTTGTCCAATATAAGCGTCAATTATACCTGTTTTGACATTAAAAAGATTTTGACCCTTAAGAAACTGCTAAGAAACTTTAAGTACCAAAATTGTCCAAAAATTAAGAAACTCTGAGCACTGAAAAATCTTAGTTTCTTATAAAAAAAGAGTGTATTAGAAGGGAGCCAAATTCAAACAAGCAAGCAAGAAATTTTTATTGTAAACGTGGGTCAGGAGTTCTGGACAGCTTAAGTAGTCATGCTGCTTGTTGCCTGATTAAAATCCTAAAACGAATTACCACGGGTACTCGTTAACGGACGTCTAGTAAATAGGCAGAGTTGGTCGTTGGCTTTTCGACGGTGATAGACGAAGATGATGATGTACAGTATAACGGTTGAATTTACCGACGGGCTCGAACCCTGACTACACCGAGCTCGCTGATAGTGACACCGCGAGCCAACCGGAGTAGACCATGGAATAGAATAATTGTTTGGCCAGGCATAAAGTTCCAAACAACTCCAACAATCTCGAGTCCGCGGTGACAAATGTGCTAGGCCTAGTTAGCTATTAGACTGATTACCTGAGTCCCAGTTATCGCCCATGAGACCGAGGCTAGCACTAAAGGAGATCGCTCAAACTGGAGTAGTTTGAGCGTCCAGCAATTCAATTCAATAGGCCTAGTGAAACTACAACTCAGGTAATCAATCTAGTTAGCTACTCCGTTGAAAAAAGTCGATAAAACATAACCTCATTTGAATTATGTTCGGACACATGGATTTCGCATAGCCAAGCAGTAATAAATGTTTCATTACATCTTTTTGTTTTGCAGAGTCTGTTGCGAAGAAATATCGTTCTGGAAGAGAAATCTTTTGAGGAGAGAAACACAAGGCGAAACTCAAAGCAGAAATTGAATCGACCAGAAGATGAAAAAGTGCCATTGCCTTCGATGTTTATTGGGTTACCTAACAGAAGCCCGCCGTCAAATGCAGCAACGCCAGCGCGAAATGCATTTGTAAAGGAGAAGATTGATGCGTACTCACCCGATGAAGGGTTTAGGACGAAACTTATCAATGATATTTTGAAGAAAATGGAATACACTCCGAGGATTGAAGATGATTTGAGCCCAGAGAAAGATGCGCCGATGGCAGAAAGCGATAGCTGTGACGATGCGAGCGTTGATTACACACCGAAGGGTAAGGTTTTGAGAAACTACGAAACTGGCGATAGTATGAGAAGCTTTTCTGGCTCACACGAGAATTTGAATCGTCCGAAAGAAAGTAGTGAAGGACTGAATAGGATTACGTCACACGGGGTGTTGAACCTAAGTGGCATATCTAGATGTGGAAAGACTTCGAATAACGATAGAACCATCTGTGATACTCATACTCCGATCAAGTTGGATAATTCTGTAGAAAGAGGGAATAGACCTGAAATGCCCATAACTGGATCCACTAGGCAAGAAAGGACGGGGCAAAGGACGAATGAATGGTCCATGAAAGGTGAAACGCCAGGACAGAAGACTATTGAATTGTCAAGTAAAATTGAAAGGTTAGGGCAGGGTTCAGGTGAAGGGTCAAATGGAGGTGAAAAATCAATGCAAAGGCCTAATAAAAGTGGAAGGTCAGTTCAAAGGTCATTTGAAGGGTCACTTATGATTAAAAGGGCAGGAATAGTTTCAGAAGAAAAAAGCAAGCAAGGAAGGGAAACTTCGATTGGAGTCGCTAGAATGTCAAACCAGTCAGCGATGTCTCTACATCAGTCCTTGAAGAGTGAATCTTCTACTTATAAAGATAAGGTTGCGGTGAATAGGGCATCCAGTTCTATTACGACGCAATTAGAAAAACGGACAGTTAATTTTTCTCATTTAGAAAACTCAGGTACGAGACTGAATACCTTTGAAGAAAATACCAACGCACGAAGAAATGTAAACTTGGTCGAAAGGCGGCATCAGAATGGCATACATGTCGACGAACGACACGAAATACCGGATTCAAATATTTCAATACTTTCTCCTCACTACAAGAAGTATGCAAGCACTAGAAGACAGTATTCGGATACTACTGCTAGCCCAGTGTTGAATACCGGACTGCCTGTATCAGTTTCATCGCTTCATTACCGTTTTCCCCGGTCCTTAAAACAAGATGTTTCTGAGAGATATTCACAACTGCGTGATAACCTTGCTGGTTACAGATCGCTGGATGGAAGTTATAGACAGTTACTGATGAACCGCTTGACTGATGAACCGGTTAACTTTCATGTTCAACAAAAAAGAGGCTCATTGATAGCTGATGCAGAAACCGGCATGAATAAACCGGAGATTTATCATTCTGGATCTTTCTCAGAAGATAGTCCTGCGGTAAGTATAATAACTAATAAGAGTTATTTTTAGAGATTCCACATTTCCGATCAAATTTGACACTTGCTACTCCTGGGACTCGTGGGTTGGCCCGTCATTAACCTCATTATCAAAGATCCCTTAATTTCTGGCCATACGGCTGAGGTAGTTCGTCCATCTAGTTCCCGAAAGTCTCAATAGCTGGCGTATTTTCTTGCAACAGTGGCAAGTTTCGGGCATGTTTGAATCCTCGGGAGCCTTTTCTGGAGAAAAACGTCTGTGACAGCTTCTAAATCTACCAGCCAGGAGAACTTATCTGAAAACTATACGTGCCACCCAAATGGAAACCTGGGCAGGACGTAAAGTCTTGTAAACGATGACGGAGGGCATGAAAATTGTTCTTTCTTTTTTGCGACCGAGAACAATCGTTCTTAAGTTTCCTGCAATGTACTTATAGAGGTCAAGGCTCGAAAGACAGTGATTCACAGGTTTAGTGTAATTGTAGGTAAGACATCGATGATAGTTAACAACTCTCTGCCACTTAGTCTAGATTAGTTTATCTCTTGAAATTATGTATGTTTTCATGAATGTATGAAAAAAAGAGTTGTTATGGGTGAAGAATATTTAAAAAAATTTTCTGCAGGACTTCATTGAGGAAAAAGTTTCTTGCCACTGCCCAATCACATGGTCGGGTGGGTTTTCGTCCTCTGAAATGACGTACCCTCGTCAGGGAAAAGGTTTCCACTCAGACCCCATTTACATGGGAGTAACTGAATCGGCTTTGGTCAAATCCAAAGACAGTTTTGGCTCAAAAACGCCATCCGTTTGCTAGGAATCTCCTGGATCCGTACCTTTTCTGGCTGTTGAGAGCCAGTTCTGGATCTGTTCAGAAGAAGAGCTCGTCTCTTGCTCTGCTTAGATCCCTTGTAAGCGCTTTGAATCGGATCCAAATTGGTTTGGATACGAAACATGACTAAAGGTGATTGAATGAACCTACAAGAACACATCATTATTAGACGAGAAATCGAATTTTCTGCTTAAGCCCCCACAAGATGCTGCTGTGATAAAAATAAAAATTTCAAGCAGTTTTGTAGCAAGTTTGGTAGGGGATGCGTTATCACAAAAGATACGGTACGAAAATATTCCGGAGCGGGTCGGAGCCGATCTAGGGTTTTCTCGTGAGATCGCATTCAAAAGAGCCAACACTGGCTGATCCAGTTTCTCCCGTGTAAAAAGGGCCTTTAACAAAGTTGAATGTAGTTCATTTTCTGAACACTTTGTTATTTTTTTTAGGTTTCTGAGGATCAGGCAAAGGCAGAAGTGTCGAAACTAAGTTCCTTGAATGACATTAACAGGTAAGCCTGATATATAGCATCAATAACATTTTAACACGACTAAGTGTAATTTATTCGGGCTTAATATGCGACAGGGGCGTTTTATTGTAACCCCCCTCTGCCATCGCATATTAGAATTAGCGAAGCTTTTGCGTGTGACTTATGATTTGTTGAGCTATTTGATGCTACGCAATTCCTTATACAGTGTGTTGCAATTGTAAAGTTGATTATACGTTGCTCATAATTTTGTGTGTGATATAAATGGCGGCGGTAAATTTTTGCTTCGTGGTCTATTTCTATCAGTCAAACTGAACATGTTTTGTAAACAGGGAACGTTTCAAAGTGCTGGTTAAGCAGATTTTCGTCTCACTCTCCCTCTCTGCTTACTCGATCCATCTTCCTTCTCATTTCGTCCCTTTAATGCTTTTGATTGGGGACTTAAGCTCTAGTTGTCTGCCAGTATGGACATAGTGTGTTGATCTGCGAAAAAACTGCATATCTTCGTCAACCACCATACGCGACGGCCATTTTGGCATTGGTCGGACGCACTGATAGCCCATTCTGAATTCCCTATGATGAAAATAACATCACCAGATCTCCATTGATAGAAAATGGTCGATACGCAGCGTTGAGGGACTTTCTTTGCATTGCCAACCGCCATTGATTTTCCCCTGCAGCTTTTGCTTTTTCCTGGAACAAATATTAACGTAAAAATACGATTGCGAGTCAACCATGATGAAAAACATATGAGACTTAGTAGGATTAGCAGGATTTTGAAGAGACTTGGGTGAATCACAAGATCTCAGTTGTTGCATTGCCAACCGCTGTTGCTTTCCCCTGCTGCTTTTTAGCGGGAAAAATGAAAAACGTAATGTATTTTGGTACAACAAGCCCTTCTATACGCATCTATTGGAATATGTCAATGTGGCACGACAATGTCACTGAAGGTGCTGTGGCATCGTGGTGTGATCCAGCTGACTCGTGGTGTCAGGAGCTCAGTCTGGTTAGGGTTCGAGTCTAGCTACGGTAGCGTCACAGCCAGCGTCGAGGTCTCGATAAGTTAACCTACTTCTATGATCCTATAGCGACTAAAACACCATTTCACCTTCACTAATGATTTTTGGCTTTCTCCGTAGACCGATTCCCTTACCATTGCAAAGAAATCTGTCAGTTGGACTGTATGCAATTCAAGTTGCTGATATGCAAAGAATAGAAGAAGATACAAAAGAATACACTCAGTTAATTATTCAGGTATATATTACCATGTATTAAGCAAGGCGCACACAAGGGCACTCTGCTCGAGCGAAGTATCACTTTATGTAAAGAGTCTGTTATTCGTGGTCAATATGTCCAACGTGTTAATATTTTTGCCCGTTCGTGGCTATTTGCTTAATGTGTGCGGCGGGGAAAGTTTTTTCCTTATAAATTGCAATCTTTTGATCCGACCTTTGCAATAAATAGGCAAGAAACTACATTTCTCATTGCCCGATGATGGGAGACAGATCTCTCCCGAAACGTTGCCCAACTAAATATCAAAGGCTTGTCATGATAAGTGGTGAC